>PVJL010004138.1:0-138230 GCA_004026885.1 Lyroderma lyra
TCCCCCCTTCCAATTCCATTCATTGAACCCTTACTTGACTGTAGTTTCGATGCCACCTGTGCTGGAACCTGCCTGTTTCCCCGGTTGCAGTCAATCGTTCCTGGGAAGCAGAGTGGTAAGACAGGGGCATTTGCGCTTCAGGGGTGCCTGGGCTCCATGCCTGGGGCAGCCGTTACCATTTGGATGACCCTGAGCTTTTTAACGAAGCCTCCGTCTCCTCATCTGTAACACTGCCTTCCTTAGAGTGATACTGCAGTGATCGAGGAGAAGCATGGATGTGTCTGTCACCTGCGCTCTGCTCTGTTTTGCCTTTCTGGCTTTTCCCAAGAGCAGTTATAGAGCAATGGTTTTCCCAAGAGCAATGGTTAAGAGCTTGAGTGAACTCCAGCAAGTAACCCAGGCTTTCCGGGCCTCGATCTCGTCATCTGTACTATGGGCATAGGAGTACCCATCTCTGCATTCGTAGGTTTTTAGGGAGAATTAATCACATGACCCGCATAGGAGCACAGTAACTGTTGGTTCTGCTTCTCGCATAATCTTACAGGACCACTCGTGATGTCCCTTTGTTGTCGTCAGCAGCGTGGGAGCTCCTCTGTGGCTCCGCATAGGTCATAATTTCCCCGCTGGCCACCTCTTGGAGTCACTGTCTGGTGAGCCTCTAGCAACCCAATGCCCAGGGCTGGGCCCTGCCTCCCTGGTGGCCATACCCTGCGGGGGCTCTGGCCACCCCTGCTTCACCAGCAATCCCTGCTTGATAGGTCCTGGGGAGTGAGGGACGTGAGAGGGGGAGACCCTCCTTAACCGCTGCTCAGCATCCAGGGGTCAGACCAGAGGGGAGGAGGTTCGGCTATTGGAGAGCTGCCTGGGAACTGACTGAGTTAGTGCCCAGAAAAAGGCTCCGAGAAAGAAACCCCCAGGGAAAGGCCTCAGTGCCCTCGCCCCTCTGGGGCCTGTCCTCCTGCCTGGAGGCCTCTTTCTGACAGGAGGTGGAGACATCGTCCTGGCCTTGGTGCCAGCAGGCAGGATCACAGTGACAGGACAGGATTCACCCAGAAACCAGGGTGTGGTGGCCATTTGGGAGGGCGTCTGCCCTGCCCACCCCCGACCCCAGTGGCCACGTCGTACCTATGGTCTCTGAACCAGTAGTGCAGCGTCACCTGGGAACGTGTTAGACATGCCAGGCCTCCATCCTGCCTCACCCCTGCTCAGTCAGAAACCTGGGGACCGGCTCCCCAGCAGCAGGTGACTCTGGTGCACTCTGGGGTCAGAGCCCCACTGCCCCACGGGAACTGGTGGGGGAAGGAGAAGGGGGCGGAGTGGGGTTCCCGGTGGTGCTCCCCTCTCCCCGACCTGCCCGAGGACTGGCTGGTTCCTGCCTGACACTCCTAGCCCCATTTCTGTTATTTATTTGAGCTGGTTTCAGTGGATTTCTGAACTAAAGAGTTTTGAGTAATAAAGCAGGGGTCTTTCAGAGAAAAACCGTGAGAGAAGTGACGCTTTGGGGTGCCCATGCCCCCGGCTTCAGCATCTTCCCTTTTGGGTACCCCCAAACCCTCTGCTCAGGGAGGTGCCCCCCACCTCCCCCCCTTCTGGGCAGAGAGCTCGACTGTGCCAAAGTGGTTTGTCACACCGTGTCCCTTAGAATTCAGCCCAAGGCGAAAGTCAGATATGTGCCCAGATATTTAGGCACAAATATATTCATCTCAGACAGAACAAAATCGGGGGCAGGGGGGAGCACCTTAACTAGCTCAGAGTCTAAGTCAGATAATTGCGGCGCGCCCACGTGCCCGGAGACTGCAGAATGACGTTTGCATGAACACTTAGTGTCGGGGACAGTGGTGTCGGTGCATGCTGAGAGAAAAGGGGGGCACAAAAGAGCACGTGCCGGACAAAGCCACGTGTGTGCGCAGGGAGAGTGTGGAGGTGGACACGGAGAACGCCGCCTGCGGTTAGCATCTCGGGGCGTGTTTACTTTTTTCTTTATACTTTTGGTATTTCCCTATTTTCTTTCCTTTTTTTTTCCATTTTCTTGATGCTTTATACTTCTTAGTGCTTTTTAATTTTCCACAATGAACAGGTATTACTTTTACAAATCGGAAAACAATGCAATAACGCTGTGTAAACTCGGGTTGGTCATTTTACCCCCGCAAGTTTCCGTGTCTTTTCCCTCCATGACACCCCTCTAGGGTCCCCCAAACCCAGTGGGGAGAGTGGGGTTATTGACAGCTCCTCCTCCCACCAAGAAGAGCCTGTTTTTGTTTAATCTCTACTCTTTCACCGTATGGTTTGTCAAGAATCAAATGGATCTGGTGGCCATTCCAATTTCGTCTCCGCCTTTGACCACCTTACTTTGATGACTGCAGTGACTCGTTTAGTTGCTGTAGTTGGAACAGTCTCCAGAGGGACCATGCCAGGCCCAGCCTGCATCTGCCGGACAGGTCTGGTGGGCGAGGACAAGAAGTAAGCCCCGAGCGGGCCATTGTTGTGCAGAGGAGGCGTCCGGCTGTGCCTCGGGCGCTGGTCTGCACTGGCCACAGGATGCTCCTCACGGTGCCCCGGGTGCAGAGCGACTCCAGCAGCGATGTCCTCGGGCCCTGCTGTGGACAGGTTCGGGCAGCCAGCAGGTAGCAGCATGACCCAGCACAGTGCCTGGCGTGTAGGGGTGGCTCAGCAAGTGGTTGTTGAGTGGAGGAATAAAGGCAGCTTTGCCCTGGTCTCTAGCAGTCAAAACCAGAGGACGCCCTTGGGTCCAGAGGTCTGGGCACAGACTAGCTTGCAGGGAGGTGACCGGGGGAGGGAGCGTTCAGCTGTGGATAGAGAGATGGTGTGAAGCGGTGGGGAAGGTGGGGGCCGTAGAAGCCCTCCCAGGTTTGAATCCCCCCCGCAACCACTGCGCTGCTGGGGGATCGGGCGCTTACCTGACCTCCCTGAGCCTCATTTCCTCCCCGCCTGCCTGGGAACGACCCCCTGCACCTTGCAGGTTTGAAGCATCCGTGGGATGATAATAAAAGGCACGTGAGGGACGGTCACAGATCGGCTCCGGTGGCCCGGCCTCAGCCTGAGAGCAGATGCCGTAGGAGCCGTGCTGCGGCCCGGTCCGGCAGCACCCGGGGGGCGAGGCGGGGTGTGCGGCAGCTCGCCCGGGAGCGGGGCAGGTTGTTGGCATCGGGCACCAGCCCTTGGCTGGCAACGAGGCTGCAGCCTCTGCACTGCCTGGCTCAGAAGCTGGCCAGCCCGGCACGGGGTGGCTCCGGCAACCGGGCTGGGGAAGCAGAGAAGCTGGGAAGCTGGGGTGAAGAGGGGGCGCTGCCTTCGAAGGCCAGAGGGTTGGAAACGAGGGCGAGCTGAGGGCTTCGGCGCCCCGCGGGCCTGCGCCTGCGCACGTGCGCTGTGTCTCCCTTTGTCGCCGGCTTGGAACCTCACTTACTCAAGGTCGGCTCTCCAGGAGGCGTCCTTTCGGCTCTCTGCCGCGTGTGCTCTGGTCACTCAGACCTGCTGTCCACACACTGCTGTCACAGTGGGTCCCTAATGCCATGGCAGTGACCCGAGGCCCCCAAAGCCAGCCCGTCTTCAGAGACAAGAGGTCCTCACCCCTGCACACACATGCCTTCTCACACCCACGGGCTCTCCTTCCGGGAGCTTCCTTGTCGCCGCGTGCTGCCCTCACATCTTCCGGTGGAGCGGTGTGTCCGCTGTGGCCTGGCTAAGCCACCGGCGTCGCCTGCCGGCAGTTGCTGATCCCTCACCCCAGGCGCTCAGCCTCTCTTCCCTGCAGCCCCACGCGTGGGCCTGCGCGCTGAGCTTTGCCGTTAGGCCTCAGCCTCCCCGACTTTGAGGAAATGAGGTGAAAACAAGAATACGGACCAAGTTCGCTGAAGAGGGCCGGTGCAGTCCATCCCCACGTGTAACGCTCAGTTAACCCGCAGTCGTTCGTGCATCAGCGTCATCGGTTCTGCTCAGATGTGTTAGGCACGACGTGAACACGCCTCCCGGCCCAGGCGGCCCCGGCGCTCGCGGCCAGCCCCGTGTCCCTGCGGCAGGACCCTCCACGCAGGTTCAGTCGGCCGGCCTGCGGTTTCGTCTCTCTCTTGTATTTATTCAGCAAATGCCTACGCAGCTATTACAGGAAGGGTCAGTGCCCCAGGGAGGAGGGCAGAGCACGTCGGGGGGCTGAGTCCGTCACTCGGCAGACGTGAGGTTGAACTGACAGGCGTCAGCAGGTCAGTGGGCAGGAGAGACGGCACGAGGGAGGACAGCAGGTACAAAGGCCCGGAGATGCGTTAAAAGCTGCTGGTACCAGGACCCCGGGGAAGTGCGCGGAGTGACCACCGTGCTGGGAACCCTGCACCCGCACACCCTGCCTGCTGCTGCACTCCATCCTCCAGCAGAACAGAGACCCTTTCTCCCTCCTGCCCCGTGAGTCCTGGCAACTGCACGAAGCCTTCTTGGGCTGTGTGCCACCCACGGGGCGCTCGGGTCCCCGCCGGGTTGCGCATTGCCCCTCACAGGTTTCATAACGAACCTCGCCATCTACCAAACTGTACCCTCCTTGAGAGTGGGGGCCGATGCCCACTGATTCTGACATTTCCCTGGGCCCCGCCCAGCGCTGCTCCCTGAACGCTCGTTGAGGCGACACCAGCCAGGCCTGGGGTCTGTGCCAGGCGCGTGCCCGCCCTCCCACCGCCCCTGCTGTGGTGGCGGAGGTGGGTTTGTGGTGAGGGCCGGTGAGATGCCGTGAGCTGACGCTGTGATTCCTGGAGAAGAGATGAGTAATCGTGTTACAAGCAGTCCCAGGGATTCTCGCTAGAAGCCCACCTCTGAGTTGACTGCCACTTACCTCCTTACAGAAGGTAAGAGAGGTTGCCGTGTGTGAGAACCAAGTCTTTGTTGTCCCTACCATGGATCAGCCTTGCGACCTTGGACACGTCATCTCTGCCCTTTTAAGCCTCAGGTTCCCCCATCTTTAAAATGAAGAGTAATAATACCTCACAGGGTTGTAACTGCTCTCACCGGACCATTGTAAGGACTAAATGTGCTAATAGATGTGAACGTGATGGGTAATAGGCAAAGTGTCATTTAAAAATCAGAGAGCACTTTCATCTTTATTATAAACTACAGTTCTCGTCCCTCTGTTTCTTCCTCCCCACTCAGGATTCAAGCTCCAGACACGAGCTCTCCACAGGGGGGTAAGTGACCTGCACTTATTTGGAGAGTGTGTCCACCGTCTCATATTGAGGAGACGCGTGCAGCCACCTTCTCGGGCGTCTGCTGACGTGACAATAGTCGTGTCTGCCTTACTTGGGAGCGCAGGTCCTCGGGGCAGGTGTGGTCCGCACTGTGTGAGGGGGCCCCACCACGCTCAGGACCCCAGTGGAATGGCACTGCCGAGGAAGTGGCCCAGCCTCAGCTCGGAACATTAGCTTTCCCTGGGGAGAGCTCTGCATTCCAGGCTGTCCTCTTCGAGATTTCTGCTTAGATTTATGTGTCAGGGAAGGTGGTTAAGCAATGCAAACGACAAAAGTGGGGCCCAAACCAAAGCTCCTAAAGAAGAGAAGGGGAAGAAGGGACTCTGGAAGGAGGGACAGCTGTGTCCACACAGCAGGCAGCAGTCTCACCTGAAATCAGAGGCCTGGACTTAAAGACTGTCTCTGACACAAACTGGCTGTGTGACGTTGGAAAACTCACCCAACCTCTCTGAGCCTCTAAAACTATGCCCTGTAACATAAGCATCATAATGCCTATCATCTGGTGTTACGGAAAGATTAATTTGTATGTGTTTTTAATCATGGAAAACGCCATACGATTACGAGCTGACTATAAGCCTGTAGAAATCTTTCAGAATAACCCAAATGAACCGTGCGTCTCTGGGCCTCCACAAGCTGGTTCATTCAGGGGCCTTAAATGGTGTTCTAAGACCACGCAAAGGTCTGCAAAGGTGTCTCCTGCAGGTGAGGGGTGTGCCACGGAGGCAGGCTGGTCGTCACCGGTCACGGAAGGCCACCCCCAGTGGTTTGCTGTTGTTTCCTATGTGCAGACCCCCCGGGGGGGGGGGCACAACTGCGCCCCCTCATGCCTTCCTGTACTCCAGGCTTTACCCATGGTTCTCAAGGCTCTTCCACTTGCCCCATCTCTGTGACTCTCCTGACAATCCCGTTAGGTTACAGAGCCGATAGACCTTCCCTTCACCCACGTACTCCTTTTATGGGTGACTTGCCTGTGGCCACAAAGGGCAGAAGGACCGCGTCAGGTCTCTGGCCTCTGCAGCCTGGAACCCCCAGCTTGGAGGGTCAGCTGGGATTTGAACCCAGGTTTCTAACAACCTTGCTCTACCCATAAACCCAGGCCTTGAGCCCAAGCTTAACAAGTGCCCCCATGGGCTACCGCTTTGGGGCTACACAGACCCCACCCCCATGATCACAGAATTTCCCGGCAACCCCGGCCAGCCCTGGACACCTGCTTCTACCCTCGGATCTTTGTTTTCTTCCACGTGTTTCCAAGGGGACCAGTAGGCACTTGCTCTCCCCGCCTTGGTCCCGCTCCCTGTGTGTGCCTGGGCAGCGC
The DNA here is from genome assembly GCA_004026885.1 of Lyroderma lyra. NCBI lineage: Eukaryota > Metazoa > Chordata > Mammalia > Chiroptera > Megadermatidae > Lyroderma > Lyroderma lyra. Next base: position 6,562 of record PVJL010004138.1, read on the forward strand.
CCTGCTGTGAGGAACGGGCTTCCTCAGGTGGCCGAGGTGACTGAAGCCCGGCCAGCCGTGGGCTGGATGCTGTCACCCACGTTTCCCAGTGCTGACATTGACTCTGGGAGGCAGCGAGGCCTTCGTTCATGTCATTGTCCTGTCCACTGGCTATAGTTTCATTTGGCTGCCAAGTGGCTCGGCCTTTTGCATCACCCTGTCCTGCTCCCTCCTCCAGCAGCTGATGATTTGTTAGTCCGTCATCCCAGAGTTTTCAGGGAAGACCAGGGAGTGCGTGTGGGGTGCCTGCGTCTTCCTTCTGAAGCAGCTTTGGGGTTATCACTCCAGACAAGGAAACATGCCACCTGGTTGAGGAGGGGTCCTCCTGGGACTCCTCCCGTTCCTGCAGGGGCCGAGGAGAAGGGACCCTGGGTGGCAGATGTTGGCCCCAGCTCCTGGGCACACTGAGCTGTATAGCAGAGAGGTGTTCAGACATCTGCTGCTTCACCACATTTTAAACTGAGCACATACTATGTGCCAGGCATTGTTCTAGACCAGTCATTCTCAACCGTCCTAACGCCGCGACCCTGTAATACAGCTCCTCATGTGGTGACCCCCATAACATTATTGTCGTTGCTACTTCATAACTGTAATGTTGCTGCTGTTATGAATCGTCATGTAAATATCTGATACGGGTTTTCCGATGGGCTTAGGCGACGACCCCTGTGAAAGGGTCGCGCCCCACAGGTTGAGAACCGCTGCTCTAGACCCTGGGAATAAAGCAGTGAACCCTGCAGCGGGAAAGCCCCGCCTTGTGAGACTGGCATTTTGAGGCAGGAAGGGGAGTGAGGAGAGGAGACAGGCAAATAAACTGAAAAGCAGGTGTGTTGTAATAAAAGAGTCTGTGGAGGAAAATGAAACAGAGAAGCAGACCCTGGTCAGATGGGAAGCTTGTCCCAGCCCCCACCCCGGGCCGAGCACACAGCAGGCTCCTGACCCCGATCTGGCCAGCTTCCCGGGGGTCCAATCCCCACACCCCTAGCACCAGCAGGTGGGCACAGTTAGGATGGAAAGACACCTGAGAATCACTCAGCAACCCTGCGGGCAGGGGTAACCCCCATGAGCCAGACTCCACCCAAAGCAACCCCTCTCCCCAGCCCTGCCACAAAGTCCTCTTCTCCATCCCCCAAATAACGGACTCCCTAAACCCAGCTATTCAGACCTGGACAGTCCAGTGGGGAGACCACCTGGCCCACAGACCGTGACAGCAGACATGAGTGACCTGGTGGGCCTGCGCAGGGGCCGTGGGAGCCCTGGGGAGGGGTGGGGCTGGGGGACAGCACTGTGTATTGTATGGTGGTAAGTAGCATCCTAGGCCTCGACCCACTAGATGCCAGTAGCACCCGCCCCCAAGTTAGGACAACCAAAGCTATCTGCAGACATGGCCAAACGTCCCCTTTTACCAGCTCCCTTCAGTTGAGAACGGTAGGTTCAACTCAGTGTCACTCTACCTGTTTGACCAAGGCACACCTTTTACTTTGGGGGGACATCTGTCAACACCGCACGCAACCTGTGTCTGTCGTTCTGAATGCTCTGGGAAGCACTGTTTCCGATGGAGCCCACGTCCCTCGGGCTTTGGGGCCTGGGCCTTGCCTGCCCTCTGGCCATACCCCACACCACCACACTGGCCTCTGCTTGTGGCTCCAGTAAAGCCTGGCAGTTGGTAGCTGCTTGTATACATTCTGCCTTTTATGTCCTAGGCCTTTGCTGGGGCTGCTCCCGCTGCCTGGAACGCCCCACCCCCGATCCCCCACCTGTCCCCACCTGTCCCCACCTGGCTTCCCGATTCATTCTTCGTGGTTCCACTTGGGCACCATCTCCTGCAAGAAACCTGCCCCGCGGCCCAGGCAGGGCTGAGCGGCCCACTCTGCCCTGCGCCCGCTCCGCTCCCCCCACCTCTGACAGCTCAGATGGGCCCGCGGTCTGGGCAGTTTGGGGTCAGGGGCCCCGGCCCTCCCTGTGATGTGCGAGGCAGAACTCTTGTCCTTCATCTCCAGCATCTGGCACCGTGTCTGGCACAGCGTGGGTGCTCCGGAGAGGTCGGAATGGAATGACGAGAACAGGAACAGAAGGTGGGTGAGGTGGAGGGAGTCAGGACAAGAGAACAGGGGCTTAGCGGAGGGCCAGGCCCGAGGGGGTGTATGCTTTTCACAGCACAGGGCGGGGTGATTGCTCGCCCCTCACTCCTTTTTCGCCTTCGGGCTAAACCAGCGGTTCTCAGCCTGTGGGTCACGACCCCTTTGGGGGTCAAATGACCCTTTCACAGGGGTCGCCTCAGCCCATCGGAAAACACATATCAGATATTTACATGACGATTCATAACAGCAGCAACATGACAGTTACGAAGTAGCGACGACAGTAATGTTATGGGGGTCACCACAGCGCGAGGAGCTGTATTTCAGGGTCGCGGCCTTAGGAAGGCTGAGAACCACTAGGCTAAACACTTCAGTCACCTTGACCTTTCATCTCACATCCGCCTCATTTTCCAGCCCTCCAATCACCTTTGTCATTCACATCTCTCCACCCTTCTCCCCCTTTTCCAGAAGCTGCTTCTGTGCTCAATGTGACAGCAGCAGCACCCCACAGAGCCCTGTCCCCCAGAGCATTAAGCTTCTACTTAATTAGCTGGAGATGCCCCGATCCCCTGAGCCCCACTGCCCCCCGACCCGGCTGTGAGAAGTCCTGCCTCTGGGTGCTGGCCATGGGTTTCACCAGAAGGGAAGGGACACACTTGAATTGGGGAATATGCTAATTATTTCCTTTTCTGTGTCAGGGACTGCTCTGCAGCGAGCCAGCTGGCTTCCGGGGCTGGGAGGGTGGGCAAGAAAAGAAGGAGGTGTGGAATTTGGAGGGGGCAGCCCAGGGGTCCAGGCCTGGCCAGGCTCTGGGTAGAAAATCTGCACTTGAGGAGACACTCCTGGGGTGTGGCACCTGGGCGGACTTAGCGCCTGCAGCTGTGCTAGGGCAGGACTGGGGTGCATGGCCTTGCATCTGCTCAGTGCCGGCAGGAAGATGCTCTCCATTGACAGACAGCAAAGCTGTAGATGAAGGGGCAGCCCCAAGGTCAGAGAGAGAGGGTCGTTCCAGCCTGGGTCTGGAGCTTTCTGCAGACAGTTTCCATTACCCCACAGCCCCTGCTCGGGAAGGACCCTCAGTGTCGGTGACAGCAGAGGAGGCAGAGCTGGGGCAGGGGCCCCTTAGCAGCCCTGAGTTCAGATGACAGGCCTGGCACAGTGGCCTTGGCCTGCCTGGCTGTGCACCCCCGGCCAGCCCATGGGCCCCTCTTGTTCCGGGTTGAACCCGCACTTTCTGGAGTCCCTTCCACGTTCCCTGCGTCCACCCTGCCTGCCCCCCCACCCCGCCTCGGCTGCCATCCGCCAGGTTCCTCCCATGCTGGCGTCTGTTTATCCCTGGGGCTGGTGGGGTTTTGTCCGTCACCCCACCGTCTGTCAGTCTGTCCGTCGTGGCACGTCCGTTTAGGGCCAGGCACTGTTCTGGGTGATGGCGATACAGAGGGGTACGGGGTCAGGCTCCTGCTCATGGGCGGATGACCCCCTCCTCATGGGGCGGGGCGGGGTGGGGGCAGGTTCAGTGCAGGGGGGACACAGGCCCCCGTGGGCTTCGGAGACTGCTGTGCTTTGTGCTGAAGTCCAGCTCACTGCAGACACACGGAGGTGGCTCTGAGGTGGGCCGTTGCGAGGAGGCTGCTGCCTGGGCTGTTGGATGCGTGGAGGCAGCAGGGATGCCCCACTGCCCCCCTCTCCCCATGCACACACAGAAAGAACTCAGGAATGCTCAGGGAGAGGCCTGTGGGGCTCCTGGGGGAACACGGGGCCCACCACTTCTGCCCTCGGTGGTGGGTTGAGGTCACTTAGCTGGATGAGGTTTCCAGAACTGCTCTGGCCGAACTTGATGCCACGCTGGCGGGGGCAGCTGGTGGAGAGCTTAGCAGCACAGTTGGACACCAGGTACAGCTGGCCTCTCTGTGCCTTATTGTCCTGTGAAGTGGGGCCTGCACGAGGCCGGGCTTGCAGGAGTGTGTGTGTGTGTGTGTGTGTGTGTGTGTGTGTGGATGCGAGGAGACGCAGGCGTCAGCATGGAGGGCCCGGGCCGGGGCGGCTGGGCCCCTCTCTGCACCTCCAGCGGCAGCCCTCTCTCTGCCTTCTCGCTCACACCTCCTTGGCAGCAGTCCAGAGTCCAGAGCGGGGACTGCCCGGGAAGAAGGCAGGGACACAAGTACTTGGCCGCATCCAGAACTTGCGTGCTGGCAGCTGGTCCCTGACCAGGGGCTTCCCCTGGGAGCTGTCGTGTCGGAGAATGAACTCGGAGTCAGGCCTAGGCTCAGATCCTGACCTGTCACGCCCCTGATGCTGGCCTTGGGGACATCACTCAAACTCCCCCAGCCTCAGTCTGCACCCCAGTCAATGAGGGGTAATAACCTCTCTCTCAAATGCCAGCCGAGAGTAAGTGATAGGACGTAGGAGTGGCCACTTTTCTGATTCAAAAGAAAGAGTGACTGGACACAGTGCCCAAGGAGAGGACAGCAGTGAGCCAAGTGCAGTGCTCATGTGCCGAAGGGAGAAGCAGGTGGCTCTTGACTGGAGCAGCCGTCCTCACTGCCTCCCTTAGGAGCCCGTGCTCCGAGCTGGCGCTGCGCCGAAGGCTCTGGACCTCTCCTGAGGGCCCCCTTCACAGATGACAAATGTGGGAGCTGGAGAGAGCCAGAAACCCGCCTCAGGTGGCCGAGCTTGGAAGTGGCATAGCCAGGGTTCAGCCCGCAGCTGTCTGCCCCCAGGGCTGCTCCGCAGTGCTGCCTGCGGGGGGCGGGCGGTTCAGGGTGTGCCCCAGCTCGGCCTGTGACGTGGGCATACTAATTGCAGCTCCCCAGAGGAATGTGTGACATTGACTTGGTGGTCCTCACCCCTCTCCAGCCCAGGGTGGGAAATAAGTTGATAAACAGAGGATGACCCGTTGGCCCTGCTGCCTTGAGCCAAATCTCTTGCAATGCCGAATTCTTGGAATGGTTCTGTGACAAGTGTGTTATTAGGAGGAAATTTACGAGGCCTTGTTCAGAGTGAGTCACTGAATACCCCTGTGCTGAGCGGCCTTCCCGAGACAGGCTTAATCGGGAACCCCAGCCTCCAGCTGGCCTGGGCCTGGCCGCCTCCCCACGTCCCCGACGGAGGCTCCACACTAACCAGTGACGAGCGTGGCTGAGGGCCAGGGGGAAGGCGGGCAGCCTCCAGCTGGGGGAAGATGGTACCTGTGGTAGATTGGTGTAGATGGCACACTGGGCGCAACAGGCTCCAGAATTCTCTTTCTGCTTGCCACCCCACTTCCCAGGATGCTTTTGAGTCGAGCTCCAAGCCACTCCCTGACTTCTCTCCAAGAGCTTTGCACACCCCTCCCCAGGATGGGGTCAGTTAACAAACATTTCACAAAGCTTGGGTGACCCCTCTTCTCTCTGCCTTGGAGTCACGGAAGAGGAAGAGGATGAAGAATTACACTCCAGAGGGAGGGAGATGTGGCTCAGATATTGCAGCTCGGCTGGCCTTGTTTCTTTCCTTTAAGAAACGATACAGTAGCAGGTTCATGGGGAAAGCTACAGCCTTAAAAGTTGACTGTCTTGGAATAGCAGGTGATTTCCTTAGACAGAGGTCACTGCAAGCCACCGAATAAGGCCAACCCTTCCCTGTCTGTCCCTGCGTGCCGTGTGAGGGATTTCTTTGATGTGCCCAGGGGTTAGGAACGAGCAAGCACACAGGCTGGGGACCTGTGGACGGCCTGACGGACATTGCAAACGCCCAGAGCACGAACGCGGTGAGAACCGGCTCCCGGCACATCCGGATTTGGGAAACAGCCGGGCCGGCCTGGATGCGAAAGCAGGGCTTCGATAGACCCATTGGAGCGGCTGGGGAGAGTGAGTAAGTAGCAGAAACCACGCCATGGGCAAGGGGGTAGGGGGTTACTTACTCAAGGGGAAAACGTGTCAGAAGTGAAGTCGAGCGTAAAGAGCAGAAAATGCTCCCGAGCCGCCGCTTTGGAGAAGCAGGGCAGAGGGTTGCGGGGGGGAGGGGGGGGCTGCTGGGTTTTGTTGTCTTTTAGCCCCATTTGGTTTTTCACTGTGGGCACAGGTCGCTTTCATAACACACACGTTCATTTTTATGCACAAATAAAGGGCGTGGACTCCGGAGCTGGATTACCTGGGTTCGGGGCTCTCTCTCCTCTCTTAGGACGATAGCATGACCTGGGTCCAGCCACGGAGTCTCCGTTCCCTCATCTGCCTCGTAAACCTGAGTCCAGAGGACAACATGATTCCTGTAAAGGGCTTGGCACGGGCAATGTGCTGGATAAATTACAGCTGTTGTGACGCGTAAGGCTTCTGAGGAACTCGGCAGGCCCCGCCGCCCCGGGGTTCGGGGGGAAGAGCGGGGAGCCTGGCGTCTGCAGGAAGTCCTGCAGCTGTTGGTACGCGGCATCTATTCTGCGGGCTCCCAGCCTTCAGTGTCTCGGTCATTAGCGAGGTCACGGGCAGCTTTCAGAGTGGGTTGTGGGGAGCCGGGGTGCGGCCCAGAGCGGCTTGTCACATAAAGGCCCCATTCACACCCGCGGGCCTACTTGCGGGTTTTCCTACTGACACAGTCGTCCCACCCAACGCGTCGCCTCCGTGGAAGGGATCAAAAACAGCTCCAGGCTGGGGCGCTCTGTGCAGAGCGGGGAGAAGGCACCCCTGGCCCCACTGGGGGCAGAGCAGGGAGGGCACCATCGTTCCTGGGCTTGGAGCCTCCAGCCTTGCGCTGGTTCCCCACCTGCCTACGGGGACCCCCGATGGGACCCGAGCCCGACCCTGCTGACCCGGGGCCTAAACGTACACACACCCAGAGGATGCATACACATTTGAAGACAGGAAAAAATCTGTATTAAAATTGTAATGCTCAACATATGCTGGTAACAAAAGATGACTGCAAATCAGGTTTGACTTCTGCAATGACAAGAGACGCTCAACGTGTCACTATCAGCATCTGGACCCTTCTGACGACGGCGGACTGCTGCCTGAGCAACGTGGACCAAAGCATCCACTTGTGTCACGGCGCATGCCGTTTCAGTTTCTTCATGAAGTACCACCAGTGTGGCTGGTTTTCTAGGGTACCCCACATCCTTTAGGGTCCCCATAGGTAGGAGTCAAGGGGTGTTAAGTCAGGAGAACGTGGGGGGAAACTCAGCCACATCTCTTTGTCCTGTCCACTGTCCTGGCAAATGGTCTCGCGCTCCTCGAGTAACAACCACACTTCTGCCGTGCTCTTGGGCCGTCCTGCCTGTCGCATGGTGACACTAGCGTTCACTTGATGCACGCCGTCTTTTGAGCAAAGGTCGTACTACACATTGCTACTGCAACTCAATTCACCTTCCAAAACGTCCCTTAAAATGTGTGTACATTTTTTGGCACCCCAGTATTTAAGCAAATGGAAAGCGGTCTGGAGAGGGAGCTCCCCTGAAATGTTACCCATAGTTCCCTCTGAATGATGCTATCTGAAGCAATTTTAAGTTTTCTTGCTTATCGGTACATTTCAACGTTTGTACAATGATTATGCATTCTGTTTGTATTTTAAATGAACAGTAACAGTAAAGAACAAGGCGATGACTTTGTGAAAGGCAGTGGGAGAGGCAGGAGGGACAGTGCCATGGCCCCTAAAAGGCACAAGTGACCAAGCAGGGGACACATCAGTCCTGTGCCAGCCACGTCGCCTAGAATCCAGAGAAGCCGCTTAAGGGGGTGGAGTCGGGGCGAGCCATACAGGCAAAGCAGCATGACAGCCAACAGCTAAAGCTTTGATAGCAGTGCACGCACTGTGCCCTTCCATACTTTAATTCATTGAATCCTCGCAGTGACCCCATGAGATAGGGTCACTTCTCATCCCCATGTGACAGAGGAGAGACGGGGACCCAGAGAAGCTGAGGGCTTGCCCGGGAACCGAGCCCTACACTGTACGTTCCGCTGCGCACTCAGCTCCCCCATTGGGGTGTCTGAGAGGCGTCGCTCTCTCGTGGGTCCGAAACTGAGTTCCACATCCCCCCTCCTCCCGCCGTCCTCTCCACCTGAGTTCATGCCAGTTCCTTCATTGCTCCAGCCAGAACCCTTGGAGTCGCTCTTGGCTTCTGCTTCTCCCAGACCCACGCTCTGCCCCGCGGCCAGCGCCTCCACACACGCCCGTGGGTTCTGACTGCTTCTCCCCACCCCGCCCCCGTCCCGGCTCCAAGCCGCCATCAGCGCTTGGTTGGTTTGCACCCGTCTCCTGCATAGCCGCCTGCTTCCACCCTTGTGCCCTGCAGGCTGCTGTGAACTGAACTCAGCAGCCAGAAAAGCCTGCGCAGGTGAGAGTCACGCCGAGGTTCCTCCTCAGCCCACAGCCTTCTGGTGGCACCCCACCCCATCTGGAGCAGCGCACCCCTGTCACCACTCCGTGGGAGCTCCTCTGCTCACACCCTCTGTTCCTGGGCACAGCTCACCCCATGTCTTCATGGCAAGCACCACCTTTTCAGGAAAATCTTCCCTAACCACCTAAATTAAAATTGTACCCCTCTCCATTCCCTGTCCCCCACTTTTTACTTTATTTTCCCCCTCGACACTTATCACCATCAAACATACTATATATATATGTATTTTTTATTAATTTTATTTGTCTTCCCTAACTAGAATGTAAGTTCCCTAAGGATAGAAATTTTTATCGGACACATAGTAAGTGCTCAGTAAACATTTGTTGAATGAATGAATGATCAGGAATCAGCAATCATGGTTGTGGAGTATCTGTCTCAGCTCTTCCCATGGGGACCATTGCACTTAGCCAATGAATGGAAGAGCAAGAAAACACCTTGGATCATCAAGTTCAATTCCTCCTTCAGTTGAGGGACACGAAGGCCTACTGAGGAGAAGGGTATCCCGAAACATCACAGCACATTGACTTCAGAGCTGCGTCGGCCCCATTTCTCCCTATCTCCCAGGCAGAGCCTGTCCTCTCTGGTCCCCCTGCTGCCCGTGGCCAGAGGTCACGCCATTCTGACAAGGGACACACAGAAAACAAAGAAATGAGGTAGGAGTGGGGGAATTTTCAGCCTCGAAGTGCATACATAATGTGGAAAGGTCAATACGTATGGCTATATATAGGTATTAAATCAGGAAGCATGTTGACGGTGGGTCAGCTTTTCTGGGGGTGGCTGAGTGTGCCTGTTGCAACACGGACAGTGTCCAGCCAGAGTGGCCGATTCCAAGGAAGCTGGCCCTGCTGAGTCATCTGGAAGCCTCATACCTCACACTGGGGGTTCAGAATGTCTGACGAGCGAGAGCCTCCTGTTTCTTCTCCTCCATCATCCAGAAGCACATGACACTCCAAGGCCCACCCAGCCCAGTAACCGGCCAAAGCCCTCACGGTCAGCACCTCTCCAGGGCCGGATTGCTCTCTTTGGGGGCAGATGGGGAACCCTGAGCAGAAATTGAAGGTGACCCCTGGGATTTCCATCTAAGCAACTGGAAGAACAGTGGTGCTTTTGACAGTGGGAGAATGAAGGGAGCAGAGCGGGGAGTTTCACGAAGCGGAAGACAGGCAGCTCCCGTCCGAGTAAGATTTACAAAACGAGGCGAAAGTGAAGACTGAGACACCGTCCCTGTCCGAGAACTCGAGAGCCCGAGGGAGAGACACGTAAACTCAATTCCAGTACAACGTGCGAAGTAGCTTCCTCACACACTGTTATGGGAGCGACCCTGGGGAGCCTGGACCAAAGAGGAAAGGTTTTGGTTCTGCTTTTTCAAAAGCAATTTCAGACTTACATAAATGTTGCAAAAACAGTCCAAAGAATTCCCGAATGCCCTTCACCTAGGTTCCCCAAGTGTTATTAATAACATCCTACAGATTTACGGTACGGTCGTCAGAACCAGGAAGTCGACATTAGCTGCAAACCTCGTTCAGATTTCATCAGTTGCCCCACGAATGTCTTCATCTGGTCCAAGAGCCCATCCACGGTCACATGTAGCATTGAGTTGTCACAGTGTCTTAGTTCTCTCTCGTCTGGGACAGTTCCTGAATCTTACTCATGCGTGACCTTCCCACTGGTAGAACGTCCCTCAACGCGGGTTTGGCTGGTGTTTCCTCCAGCGGCGCATTTTGACAAGACCACCACGTAGGGGACACTGTGCCCTCCTCCGTGCATCCTGTCCAGCGGGACACTAAGCCGATACGTTGTCCTCCTCGTCGTGCTGACTCGGATCACCTGGGTAAGGCAGTGTCTGCCGGGTTTTCCCACCGTATGATTACCGCGTTCCCCTTTGCAGTTAACACGCATCTCATGGGGAAGTACTTTGAGATTATGTAAACATCCTGTTTCTCATATTGTCACCCACCGATGTTTGTTTCCATTTAAGATTCTTGCTTAAAGCAATTCTTACTGAAGGTGTTGGCCAAATGGCGGTTTTCTGTTTCCCCCAGGCCTTCGAACACTTGCTAGTTGGAATTTCATGGTAAGAAAGAGCTGTCTCTTTTCCCTCATTTGTCTATTCAAGTATTTATATCAGTAAAGACTCCTCGTTTCTTATTTTACCCTTATTCTATAAGCTATAGATAATCTATTGTGATCATTATGTATTTTATTGCTCAAATTGTCTTAACTTTGGCCATCAGGAGCCCCTTGCAGTTGGTTCCTATGTTCAAGAGGAGAGTTCTCAGCTGGGTCATAAGTGAGGCGTTAGGAGGAGGGAGGGGGAGGGGAGGCTTCCAGGCTGCGGGAGCCCCAGGGCGATGCGGAGCTGTATGGCCAGTGCTCTCTGAGGATGCTGCCTGGCCTCTGGTGTGGCCATTCCTGACCCTGAGGGCCAGCAGGATGCAACCACAGGACTTGTGCAGGTGGACAGACCTGCACTGAAGGTGTCTGACCCCAGCAGGACTGTGCCAGGGACCAGTCCTCTGGGGGCCTGTCACTGCTACAGCTGTTTCCAGCACTCGGGCTATTCGTGCATCTGCCTGGATTTGCTTAAGACGAGCCCTCCAGCCACTTCCTGCCTGCCCCCAGATGGGCTGTCACCCAGGGCTGTGGTGTCCCCACTGCTCAGCCAGTGACAGAAAGGCGTTCCCTTGACCTCCCTGTCTGACGTGCTCATATCAGGGGAGGTGGCGAGGCTCTCGGAGCCGTGGCGTGACAGAACCCCATGTTCTAGAGACCATGTCGATGAGACTTTTTTTTTACAATGTGTTGTCATCTCTTTCAGTCCTGGGCCTCTGTGAAGTCTTGAACGAGTGCCCAGTGGGTAAAGCAGGTGGGAGTGGGCAAGGGCGGCAGGAGAGTGGCAGCTGGATGACATCCGCCGGGTCCAGATCGGGGGTTGGAAATAGGGCCCTTAATTTTTTTTTCTTTTAAATGTCAAATTACGTGTAAGGATCGGTTAAGCTTTCGCGTGATTCAGAATACAAAAATCACAGAAGTGGCATGGTGGGACGTTTCCTCTCTGACCCTGTCCTCCCCTGAGTTGGTCGCCGCGGTCCGTGTCCCTTTGCAGAGGTGCCTCGCGTCGGGCTGGCAGACGTGTTTCCGTAAAGGCCCAGAGTAAATGCTTTTGGCTCCGGAGACCTCTGTCACGCTGCTGAGCTCTGCCATCGTCGTGGGGACGCTGACACCGACGATGCACCCGCGAGTAAATGCGGCCATGTCCCAGTAACGTTTTACGTGTAGACACCGAAATAGGAATTTCACGTAATTTTCACCTGTCACAGAATATTATTCTTTGTTTTCCCCCAAACACTTTAAAAATGCAAAAGCCACGCTGACCTCGCGGGCTGTACAGGAACGTAGGATGTCGATGCACGGATAAACCAGAGTGTATGTAGACATTGAGCCCGGCTCCGGTCCTAGGCTGTCACATGTCACGCTGCAGTGAGTAAGCCTGCCCATACGTCAGGTCACGTGCAGATGATGTATCTGTAGGGTAAATTTGGGGATGAGTTCGATCCGATCCGAGCAACCTTTCTTCTCCTCAGAGCTCCTCCACCTCCTTCCTCATCTCTCCGAAGTCTTCATCTTGCTCCCTCAGTACCAGTCGGTCACATGGCATGCACTGAGTGCTTCGCAGGCACCAGCTGGCCTGTCCCCGCAGAGATGCTCTAACCACCCTCCTGCCCCCCGCACCCTACCCCAGGCCGGCCCGGAGTCCTCTCTGTTCGATGCAGTGCACCTAGCCAGACCCTCTTTCCACTGCTCAGAACAGTTTTGAACTCGCCGCATTTTCTGCCTTTTAGAGCTGCTGCCATGTCCTGTGTCACCTCTTCCACATCTGCAAACTGTTTCCCTTTGAGGACTTTTTTCATCCTGGGGGGAAACAAAAAAAAGCGGCTTGGGTGGAGATCAAGTGAACAGGGAGGGTGGGGCACAGGGGTCCTGCTGTTTTGGGGTCAAAACTGCTGAACACTCAGCGCGGTGTGGGCAGGTGCGTCGTCAGGCCGCACATGTCAATCACCCGTCATGAACAGGGCAAACACATTGAAAGCGTCTCCAAAAAAAAAAAAAAAAAAAAAAAATTCACTGAAGCCGACCATAGCCTCTCACACCACCAGCTGATACACGGATGCAGATGGGTTTCTAGAACACTCACCTAGCAGGGGAAGCCTGGACTACAGAGGGCCGCCCTCCAGAAGATCATTCCGGTTTCTTTGGGGTCCCTCCTTACACATCTCGTTCGCCCTATCTGCGGTCCATGCACAGCCTAACTGGGGTCTTGGGAGTGTAGTTTCTTAGCTGAGCACCATGATGTCCCCAAAGTAAAACTGGAATTCTGTTAGTAAAGAAAATTTGGGGAGTGGGGATGGTGGGGGTAGTTAGCTGTCTCTGCCTCAGTTGGGACAATCAAGGAAGACTTCATGGAAGAAGTGGGCATTGGAGGATGGGGTAACCTGGTGCAGAGTACTGGTAGGGGAGGGGAGGCTCACGTGTGAGGGAGCAGGCCCAGTTCCCACTTTAGAGATAAGGAAACAGAAACCTAAAGCTGTTTGGTAACTCACTGCAGGTCACACAGCCCGTCAGTCCAGATTCAAATTCCAGGGTCCACTCCCTGGCCTCCGTGCGTGCGTCTGTAGAGAGGAGGGAAACGAGGAGGAGGCTCAGAGGTGGGGGAGCCCTCCGTGTGTTTCCAGAACAACCCCGACTCAGGGCTCAGAAGGAAAAGGGAGTAGAGATTCCCGGACTGCTCTAAGTGGGAAATTGTGAATATAGAGATACTGTGTTTACTGATGGGCTAATTCCCAGAAGAATTTAGTCTGTTTTATCCATTTTTTAAAAAGCATTAACACAAAATAAAAGTTGAAAATCAAATAGAAAATCGAGGAGGCCTGTTTGGGGGTTAAGAGCACCTTTCGTTGGGAACCCCAGAGGCAGGGCCAGGGATAGATAGGGTCGGAGCGCGACCCGGGCTGGGTGGCCGAGCTGGGCTGGCCAGCAGGTGGGTCTCTCGCTGACAACCAAGTAACCAAGTTCTTCGCCAGGGGGCGGCGGCCAGCAGTCTGCCACCTGTTAGAAGCTGGGCGGAGGCAGAGTGCATGAGGAGAATGGCCGGGCTTCCCTGAGTCCTGAGAACAGTCTCCCCTTGGCGGTGGGGGCAGGAGGGAAGCTCTGGGTACTCTCTGCCGGAGGACAGATTCCTGCCCTCCGGGTCCCCTGTGTGGCTCAGCAAGTGCAAAGAGAACTCCCCTCCCCCTTCCCACGGGGGTGTCCATAGACCAGAGAAATCCTAGGGCCTAGGTTCCCCCCAGATTTGGCAGCTCAGGGGTTAGCGTGTACCCCAGGTGCCAGGGTGGCGGCTGTGGCCGAACGCCCCCATTGGGCAGGACCTGGGACTGCAGTTACCTGCTCATTTCATTAGCGGGGCCCGTTCTTGCTGCTGTCGTCTGGTGGATGGTGGCCCCATTAACTGAAATCTGAACCATGGAAGGAAGGACAGGTTGATGGGGGTGGCAGGGGAGCCTGGAGATAAGCAGTTATTGTCGTTTCAAAGAGAAAAGGAGCGTGGCCCTGACCTCAATCAGTTAGTGCAGAACGTTTGAAAATGGGAAATAGAATAAGCCATATTCCAGTACCGTGTGGGTTTATAAGGAAATTCTAGAGCAGGTGCCTCTGTTAAGCCCCATGGCATGCCCAGCACGGTTCTAAGCTCTCTGACAAAGATATGAGAAGTGGAGTAAAAAACAGCTAATTCAACCTTAGAAATTGTGGCAGGTGAACTTCCCAGGCACCTGAAAAGCTCCACACGCTTTAAGCGCCTTTTTAAAGATGCTGAATATTTTGGATAACAACATGTTTTACGTGCACCGTGCGCCTCCCGGGCGTCTCAGAGCCTGTTGAACGCTCTTCTGCTCTGCAGAAGGCCCCGGAGGCTGTGGGTCAGGGGCAGCTGTTTGCCTCCACACTTAGGTGGTCCCCGGGGTCCTATTCTGTGCTTACATCTGCTTTTATATTGTTGTCTAGGCGTCCCCTCACTGTCGGGCTTCTGTGTGTTCATTTTCACTGCTCTTTTTAAGCTTCTCTTCGCTTTATTGCTTCTAGTTTGCTCTAAGTTTAGAGATCAGACATAAATGATTCATCTTTTCTAGCCCATCTGGGCCCAAAAAGAAATTGAGGGGACGATGGAAATTTGTGAAGTACTTACCGTGTGCCGGGCGTTTTGCTGGCTGTGTCGCAACCATTGTTTCATTTTTCACAACAGCCCTCTGTGACTTGGGAATTTCTATAGATATGTAGACTGGGGCTCAGAGAGTTGAAGCAACCTGCCCCGGGTCACACAGCTGCCAGTGAGTGGCAGGGCTGGGATTCAGATGTTCCCTCTGCCTCACCGCTCTGCGTTTGAGGTGAATTCCCATGCAGTTCCCTGTTGCTTGCTCCTGTGTTGGGCTGTGATCGCTTTATCTCTTTACATAGAACATAAGCTGCCCAAAGGCAGTGACCTGGCTGCCCACTATCTATGCCCACACCATTGCCCAGTGCCAGGATTCCAGGTGGTTCACAGTTGCTTTACAAGGAGTGAGAGCCTGGAAGAATGGGGACAAGAGAATAGAGTGAGCCATGGCCCGTGGACCCCACCACCTCCTCCCTCCCTGCTGCCTGAAAGCTTCCACTTGCCACTGGGCGTAGGCTCAGCGTTTGCAGAGCAGAATGCTTTGTCTGCAGGAAGCCCAGACCTTCCCCTAGTTTAACCCCGCAGCTGCTGGGGCACCCCTGCCCTGGGCCCAGCAGGCTGGGTCGGGAAGAAAGGGTGGGCCAGCTCAGACAGCCTGCGTCTCCCTGGGGACCGACGTGGAGGCCAAGTTCAGATGACACACCCCAGGGACATTGCCATCTAGTCGGGGAAAGCTGGTGTCGGGTCCAGGATTTTTACTAAAGACCTTCTAGAGCGGGTGCCTCTCGGGAGACTCTTTCCTGAAAAGAGAGTAACCGAAACGCCAGCGGACCCCGCGTTCCAGCCGGAGCCAGCAGCAGGCCTGCGGAGCCGCCTCTGCTAAGGGACGCTCGCTTGGAGTCTCTGCTCTGTGACTAAAATGCTGAGGAGAAAAAAAACTGTCCCGTCACATGACTTACGGATTGCACTGTGACAGGACAGTTTCTGTTTGTGTTTTGGTTCTCTGTCAGAAACTCTGAGCTCAGTGGGGAACCCCCTCCCTCCCATGTGACCAGAGCTGTGTCACATGACCGCCGTGGCCTGCGTGCCCAGCATTTCTCCGGGTGACATCATGCCCTTCCTGATTGCCCAGGTATTTCACGGCCTCCCAGGGCTGACCCAGGACTTGCATCATTCCTGATGCTTGGCCCTCGATTTGTTTGTCCTGGTTAATAGTAAATCTGGATTGGGGTCGAGGGAAGTCGTTGCGACAACCAGACAGCGCACCGCTCCTGCCGAGCGCGCGGCGGGCCCTGGACCTGGGCTCCCAGCCCCTCCCCCAGCCCCCTCAGGTTTTCGGAGACAGAAAGATTGCTAGTCCAGCCCCTTTTGCACCAGTCCTGGGGTTCACTTCAATTCCGAACCTCTCTGGACCAGCCCCGAAGGCCCAGGGCCAGGACGGTTGTGCCTTAGACCTTTGTGCACCAATTTCCTCATCTCCCCTCTTCAGAGGAGCCAGTGCCAGAGGACCCTGGAGTCCCCCCCTTCCCTCTCCCACCTTCCCACTCACCTTGGGGTCAAGGGCCAACCGCTTCACAGACCTGTGGAAGGCCCGGACTGAGGGGCTCTGCAGAGAGCCCCATTATCTTATGAGAGTGGAGACCCAGGCCGGCAGGGTGACTTCTTAACCCACTTCGCTCACCCACCACCACCCACACGCCTTCGCCTCTCTGGCTTCAGTCTGCCTGGCTGCCAAGGAGTCAGCAATGAACCCCGTTCTCCCAACTTTGGGGAGAAGACTGGGACCGGCGGGCGTTTGCGAAAGGGCACACTGCCCCATGGTTCCAGCTGCTGTCAAACGTGAGCTTGCATTTGAATCCCTGGAGGGCTGTGAAAGCAAGGGGTGCGCCCCCCCCCCCCCCGCCTGGGTTTCTGGTTCAGTAGTCTGGGGTGGGGTCAGATCGTTGTATTGCTAACAGGTTTTCAGGGGGTGCTGCTGTGGCTGGTTCAGGGGCCACACTCTGAGGACCACAGCTAAGTCACAGAGCCCCGGGACAAGTCGCCCAGGGGCTGATGGTGTGCGGGCCGCGCTGGGCCCACCTGGCTGTGGGATCAGCTGAAAGTGAGCCACGATGGGAGGAGGATGTACGCCTCGGAACCCAGCGGCTCCTGGTTGTTAGCATGGCCCAGCACACCGCTGGGTTAGAGGGCGGCCTTCCTCCGGCTTTGCGCCCTCAGACGGGGGTGTTGTGCCTCAGAACGGGGCAGCGAAGCTCGGCCCGAAGTCTCCGTGCCTTGAAATAATGACAGTATCCACCTCAGTGGGCCAGAAGAACTAAGTAAGAAAACACATGGGAATCACTTAGCCAAGTACTCATCCCAGCTAACCACCAACCATTCTTGGGACATCCCTTCCCCGGGCTGCCCTCCCCAGGGGCTGCATGCACCCTCTCTGTGCCTTCTAGCCTATCCATGTCCCTGTCACCCCAGCACTTCCCATGGCCTCCTCCGTCCTCTGCTGCGCCACAGCTCCCCGAGGCCTCAGCCCCTCTTGTGCCCCCAGAGCCCACGTTGTACGTGCTCGGCGCGTGGTGGAATGTATGGTGGCCCGAGGGACGTGGGCTCCAGAAAAAGCCAGCACTCGGGCCACCAGCACTGTGCGTGGTGACCTGTGGAAAATCAGTTTCCCAGAGCGGGGAAAGGGAGAGGAAAGGGGACGGCGGCCCCAAGGGTCGGGTAGAGGTTATTGATGAACTTGAGCCTGGGCGATGAGCCCGGGGCTCTAATGGCGGGGAAGGTGCAGAAGGAAGTAATGTGA
Source organism: Lyroderma lyra (assembly GCA_004026885.1). NCBI lineage: Eukaryota > Metazoa > Chordata > Mammalia > Chiroptera > Megadermatidae > Lyroderma > Lyroderma lyra. Next base: position 24,042 of record PVJL010004138.1, read on the forward strand.
GGCATAGGGACGACGCTGCAGGATCTAGAAAGGAAGCAAGGAGGAGAGAGAGGACATGAGCCCTGGGCATTGGGCAGGCAGAGGGGACACCCCCTGCAAGCTCACACCTCATGTCGTGCGTGTTCCCAGATGGCACGGGGCCCAGGACTTGTCAGTGGCCGGGCCCCATGATGGACATGTGTGCCTAACCTGAAGGGAGTCCCGTGTGGCCTGACGCTGAAGGAAGCTGTTGGGCAGAGTTATGTCAAATAAAATTCTCCAGGACTCCCCCTGCTCAGAAGCCCCGGACAGGAAGTGGTCATCGTGCCAAGTGGGACGTCGCGGGCCTTCAGGTTCACCCCCACCCCCAGCTCCAGGCAGGTTCCTCTTCCAGGCCAGCCAGAGGGACAGGGGCGTCACCTCCCTCGGGCACAGGTCCCGGGGTCACAAAGCCTTCAGCATCATTGCTCCAGCTCACGGACGTCATTCCTCGGTTACCGCGTAGTAGGGCTACAGCTCCTCCCAATCAGGTGAGGTGCCTGGGATTGGGGGTGAAGGGCCAGGACCCCCTCAGCCTGCCTGTCTCAGAGGCCCCATGTTGTCAAGTGTGTTCCAGTTCCTGGGGCGGCCAAGTCACAGAGCCGGGATCTGTTATTGTTCTGGGGAGAAAGGGGAAGGACCGCAGCGTGAGGGCCGACGTCCGTCCATGTCCATCAGCTGGGCAGCTGAGTCACCCGCTGCGGTCTGCTGTGTCCGTGGAGCCACTTCCCTGTGGTCTGAGGCTCCCTCTTTGGCAAGAGGCTGGCACCCAGTCCCCACAAGTGCGGGCAACAGGGCACCCGTGGACGCTGCAGGGGGCTAGCAGGGCGGGAGGGGGGCACGGTCCTGGCGAGACCCTGGGGGCTAGGGCAGCATTCCCGTCCTTTCAGAGAACACGTGCATGTGCATAGTTTCTGGGGCCTCCTAACCATTGGCTTATGCCATGAACTTCACCAAGCCAGCTGACCCCCCTGGGCCTCAGTCTCCTTGTGTACCACAAGGGGAAACTGGTACTCCCCGGTACTGTTATGGGACAGACACGGGACCGTGCCCAGGCAGTGCTCAGCGCCGTACCTCTCTGTGAAGCACCCGGCAAAGGTGCCCTGGCAGTTACTGCTGCTGAACCTGGATGGTGAAAGGGCGCGCCTGCTGCTCCCCAAACACTCATGCTGGCAGCCACCCCCAAGAATTGCAATAAGAACCTTCAGCTGTTCAGACATGGGAGGGAACTGAACAAAAGAAGCAATAGGTCAGCAAGGGCTTGGGGACGAAGAAGAGGCCATGAGGATGACATCCCAGAGAGGAGGTGCTCAGGCCACCTCGGCAGGGGAAGGTGGGGACCAGGTTCTAAGGAGTCCCTTGGTCTGCCCTGTGCCTTCTGGTGACAGCCTGGCTTTCTAGGCAGAATTTCCCACCCAAGAAAGGGTGCTGACAGTGAATGTGGCCCCCTAGCCCCCTCCATGGCTGTGTCCTCCCCACGAGTGGCTGCATTAGCACCGCACTGTGCGTCAGTCACCCCAGAGCCCCGCCACCTCTGAGGCATCTTAATCACCCAGGGCTGCAGAAACCCAACCCCTGGAGTGTGGTGACCACAGACAGAAGCTTCCCACTGGAGACAAGTCCAGCCTTCCCCAAGGGGAGCCCCATGAGACACCCCCTCTGCAGTCATCTGACGGGCCCCCATGGCATGCTCCAAACTGACCTCTGTTAGATGCTGTAGCCAGGCCAGCGGAGAGCTGCCCCCACTGGGCTGGCCCTGAGCAATGCTTCTCAGACTAGGGAGAAGGTCCTGGATCCAGGTCAGTGAGTGGGGTTCTTAACTAGAACAGAACTGTGTATCAGAGTGCCCCATTGGGAGTAGGGGTGAATGTTACTTCACGACTGGTTGTGTGTGTGTGTGTGTGTGTGTGTATACACACACTACACGGATATAGCAAGAGAAGGTGGCACCTTCTGATTGGGTCATTTGAGGGGCATGTAACAAAGGGACCGCGCACGATGACATGGGCATGGTGTAGGAAACTCACCAGGGACCGTGCAGGGCTGGGGCTGGGAACCGTGGGGCTTAGTGTCCACCCTTAGTCTTGAAGGAGGAAGATGTTTGCAGAACTTGGAGACAGAGTGATGTGGAGAGGACTCAGCCAGGAGCTGTGATCATCAGCAGAGACGGGGGACCAGCCAGCGGCAACGCCGTGGGGACAAGTGCCGCCCCTCCGTCTGTCCCCTCCCTCCCGTCTCCCGCTGGGGCCAGACGGAAGCACCCAGAACGTAACGCGTGCACTGGACGCAGCGTAACACACAGCTCCCTTACTGCGGCCTCTCCGCATGGAGTTCTTACAGCACTGGAAGCCTGCGCGTGACGGCACACTGACTGCCAGGCCGGGGTAGGGCCGGCCGCTCGGGGAAGGCCTGGGGTGCGATGCTACGGCAGCTTCAGCAGCCGCATTCCGCAGACCTTCCTCGTGCCCGAGGGAACCACACCGGCCCCCATGCCAGACGGCGGGCTGGGGCAGCGGCTGAGGTCAGGGCAGGGAGGGAAGGAGAGGCAGAAAGAGTGGGAGAGAGGAACAAAGGGGCCTGTGGTGGCCGCCGCCCACGAGCAGTTGCCTCAGCTCCCCGGGGCAAAGGGCAGAGCCCTATTTCTAGCTCCCACGGGAGCCCGAGAAAACGGCGTCCTTGATTTCCACAGACTTGCGGTTGGCCCTGCGATCCCGGGGCTGCGTGTGGTCACTCTGGACTCCCACAGAACCGTGTTTACGCCGCCTTTCCACGGCCCACACGGCCGCTGAGCCCCTGGAGCTTGGTCACATGCCGGAGACCTCACGTCCTCCCAGGAAGGCGTGACCGGGCCCCAAGGCTGCGTCTCCTGCACCCCAGACGTGCCACCGAGCCTGGCTGCCACCCACCCGCAGGGGCCCGATGCACAGCCGGCTGTGGAGGCACGGCCACCCTGGCCCAGAGGCCCTTCTGGAGAGGAAAGGCAGTCAGTCCTGCGACGAGGAGACAGAAGCCAGACTGTCGGTGTTCGTGTCGCAGGGACCCCTCATTCCGCCCTGGCTGAGTCCTGGGGCGGTACAGACCCCCTTCACAGATGGGGTCCCTCCTGGTGCCCCATCTCTGCTGAGGGCTGAGGTGTTTGCCTGGGGGTTAGCCAGGTGCAGAGCGGCTTGCCCCCTGAGCCTTCCTCCTCCTCCCTCAGGACACCTTCATTTTGCCCACGTTCCCGTCATCGGGGAGGGCTGGGACAGAGTCTCGGGGACGCGGTTCAGTGTGGCTCCTCGCCAGCATCCTCCCCTCCACCCAAACGGCAGGTCCAGGTCCGGGGGCGGCCCTTACGTGTGGGGGGCAGGGGTCCGCCACAGCCCCAGGAAGCGGTTCTCAGACACCAGCAGGGCGTCCGCTCAGTTCTGGCGCGTCTCCCCTGACATAGCGTCACACTCCGCCGGGTTAAGGGCAGTCACAAGCCCAGGCCGCTGTCACACGTGCTTCTAACACATTGCAGGTTCCAGCGACCCCCTCCAACTCAGCGTGTGGCCCGCAAGCCCGGGTTATCTACCACCTGTGCATCCGAGCGACTAGCCGTACAGCGAGGTTCCCGTAATCGGGCAGCGAGGCTCACAGAACTCAGAGAGAGTTTACTCCCTAGCACACAGGTTTGTTAACTGTGGGTGTGACTCAGGAGTAGCCAGATGGAGGGGGTGCATAGGGCGAGGTACAGGGAAACAGCCTGACGCTCCCACCCCCTCTGCAGGGGCCACTCGCCCCACATCTCCAGGTGGCATCACCCCAGAAGCACTCAGAACCCAGTCCCCTTAGGGCTCTATGGAGGCTTCATCACGGACGTGCAACCGCAGGTGATTGGCTCGACCTCCAGCCCCTGTCCTCTCCCTGGAGGTCTGATCGCGTGGTTGGCCCCCTGGCCGCCAGTCCCCATCCTTAGGTTTGGTCCAGCAGTCGCCTCATCGCAGCACAAGAGAGCTTTATTGCTCTCAACACGTAGCAGATGCCCAGCGTTTTGGGAGCTCTCTGCCAGAGCTGGGCCGAGACCAAACGGTCTGTTTTTTTACTGTCAGTCGCAACATGGCAACCCTGCTGTCAGATCCCGAAGACGTCCAGGGACGTGTCTTGCCAATGATTGTTTTTACTGCGTCGTAGGACCCGTCTGCCCAAGTGCCGTGCTCGTCGGGGTGCACCGAGGACTGTGGCCGTGCCTGGCTGGTATCCCTCTCTCACTGCCCTGTGTTCCCTGCTCCGCCGAGATCCAAGTCGTGCTAGCACCCCCTCTGCACCTTGGCCACCCGAGCACACGTGGTCAGCGCCTGACCATCTCCCACGACGATGTGAGGGATGTCTTGGAGGACGGCGGCTGTGCCTCCTTCACCTCATTTTATCCCCGTGGTCTCAGTGCCGGGGCTCATAGGGGCTCCATAAAATGTATATGGGGGTCAAAGAATTCATTAAACCTTCATTTCAGCCAAGTTTTTCGATGTGGAAAGAAAACTGAAGAGCTAGCTATGCCTTTTAAAACTTCTCTTTTTTTGGCAGCGAAAGCCTTGATTCCAAGAAAATCTAGCATAAGCCCCAAAATAAATAAAAGAAAAGCAGCACGCCCAAGTAAGGTTGCCAGGTTTAGCAACAGTTAAGCTTGAATTTCAGAAGCATTAGCTTAAAAGTAGAAGTATAGCCCCAAATTGCATGGCATATGCTTGTAGTAAAGAAAGAGTCACGGGTTGCATGTCTGATACTCGATGTCACTGAGTGTCCTGTATTCTGACTGGCGGCCCTCGCCCAGGCCTGGGCACACACAGGGCCTCGGGCTGGTGCCCTGGGGCCTGCAGTCCGCTCTAGGAACCCCAGTTTCAGGAGGAACCGGGGCTCTCCCATTTGGCTTTCTCTCTCCATCCGTGGAGCTGCTCCCGCTCCGCGCAGGGCCCAGGCCTCCTTGCCCGGAAGCACTGCCTGGCCCTGGGGTGTCTGTGCGGGCCCCAGCATGTGAGGAGAGGCTGATGCCAAAAATGGGCTCAGTTTCCTGAAACTTCCGAGTGGTACAGAAGGGTCAAGGTCACTTGACCGGCAGCCAACAGGTAGGACAAGCCGCTGCGCGGGTTCGCACGGCCCTTTGGACCCCAATAGACTGTAGTGGGTTGGGTGGTGGCCCCCAAAAGACACGGGCCCGTCCGAATTCCTGGAACCTGTTAATCCCACATTATGTGGAAGAAGCCTCTTTGCAGACGTAATTGGGTTAAGAACGTTGGAAGAGATGACTCTGGATTATCCAATACAGTGACAAGTGTCCTTAGAAAAGGGGGACTTGAGACAGCGAGGCAGGGGAGAAGGCCCCGTGAAGCTGGAGGCACAGACCAGCGCCTCCCAAGGCACCCTGGCCGCCCCTGGAGGCTGGAAGCGGCGAAACTTCTCTCCGACAGGGCCCGCTGCCACCTTGATTCCGGACTCCCGCCTCCCGGAACTGTGAGAGCATGAACTTCTACTCTTTTAAGGCAGCGAGTCTGTGGCGATGTGTCACAGCTGCCACAGGAGACCAACAGACTCGGTGGATGGCAGGACCTTCTGCCGGGGGTCTCCCCTCGGGAGCCCCCAGGCGTGGAGGGTAGGGCCGCAGGGCCGCGCCGGAGCCGGGGGCTGCCCTGATGAACGAGTTTGCGCTGAGGGCTGGAGGGGTCAGCAGGGGAGGAAGGGGAGGGTGTTAGACACTGACCGGCAGGTGTGGGCGCCAGGATGGGGCATGGGTGAGGGTTCTGGTCCCCAAAGAGCCCCAGAGCCTGTGCTGGGGCGGGTTGCATGGCGAGCATTGGCCTTGAGATCTCGGCTGGCATTCCTTCATGCTGGTACGTACAGAGTCAGAATGACAATTTGAAAAGTTGCCTATGATTTCAAAGTAGGCCCAAACGGTTAAAATGGCACCTCCGCCCTGCCCACGGCCACACATACATCATACACACATCCATATGACACAGCACAGGATGTGAGAACGTTAGGGCACGGACTTAGGAATTATTTTTCCTTTTTTAAAATTGTTTTTGAAGTTGCAAAAATTCAATAAACAAAAGAAACCCAAAATGGGAACTCAGGCTTCAGCATGCAAACCCTCAGGAGCTACCGAATGTTCTTGGGGAGGGGGAGGTGGGGACGAGAAAAGGGAATGAAGGGGCCGCCCTGTGCAGACAGAGGGACAAGGAGGGGGTGGCAGAGGCCAGGAGACCCGCCCAGTGGCTGTCACACCCAGGAGCGAGGTGTGGCGAGGCCCGGCCAGCAGTGTGTGCAAGGACACAGCGCCCCCAGCCCCCGCGCCCGGGCTCAGCAGCCTCGGGGCTGGGGCGGGGGCTGCCAGGCCCCACGCGCATCTGCCTGCGCTCCACTGCCCTCTAGTGGCCGGATCCGGAAGCCAGTCAAGCCCTCTCAGCTGCCACCTGGAACAATCCCTGGGAGAGCCCCCGGGGGGCACCCGGATGGGGGGGGGGCACCCGGATGGGGGGGCAACCGGATGGGGTGGGGGGCACGACGCTTCTACTGAGCCTGGTAATTCTTTACAGGTGGCAGGGCTGTGATAGGCAAGGCCCTCGGAACAGTGTGGCCAAAAGCGGGAAGGCTTGAGACGGCCCTGCATCCTCAGGGATCGCAAGGTGTCTGGTAGGACGGAAAAGGGGGGTTTGGAGGGGCCGGTGTGGCTGCAGCCCCCGCAGCGTGAGCTGAGGCTGTGCCTGGAAGGCCGTTTGGAAGGCATGGCAGGCAGTGGGAAGCCTTCAGGGGTGCTGCTGGGTTGCAGTGGAGGGAGGAAGAAAGGTGACATTCCCAAATTCGCACCTTAAGAAGACCATTCTCGAAAAAGTGTGGCATGTGGACCATGGGCAGGACTTGTGGGAGGGAGACCAGTTAGTCCAGGTGAGAGAAGCTAAGCCGTTAGTGGGCGTGAAAAGAAGATAACCTATCCATCCTTTCCTGAGTGGTTCATTCAAGACGTGCACGGGGGACAGTACGTGATGCCAGAGTCACCAGAGAGCTGCACCCAGGCACCCACACTCCCCGCTTACGTGCAGGGTAAACGGCCGTGCACTTGGAGCCCCAGCATCTTGGCAGCAGTTCAGAGAGACCGACAGGGCCACCCCAGGTGGGGGGATGGGATGGGGTGGGGGTGGGCTTTAATTCTGGGCTTTGCAGAAATTGACAGTCAGCCGCGGCCTTTGACCCCTGAGGACCCCGCGGACCCCTGCGGGCCCTTGCGGAGCTAGGGAAATGGTAAAGTCGCCCTCCAGCCAGGAACATTGGCGAGGACTGAAAGGCACTTAACTTGTGAAGAATTAGGCGCGGGTGACCCAGCAGAAATGTGATGTAGATGCTCGTGTGTCTGCATGCTGATTTACTGAGTGCTGTGGGGCCCTAGGACCACTTCCCACCCCCACTTTGGGAGGGGGTGCCGAATCCCTCCTTGGATCTCTCACGGTGCGGACGTCTTTGCGGCCATGCAGCCATCTCCCGGTTGGGAAGCCCCCACCGCTTCCACACCACTTCATACGAGCTGCTCTGCACGTTCCGCTGACCATGGTTGGCTAGGGTTGGAGCCTAAAGCCCTGTGTAGCACCGACAGCTGGCATGCTGACCAGGTGACGTCCCTAAAACCTGAGTACTGTTATGTCCCCATTGGACAATTGAGGAAATTTGTTGAGAGGCATAGACATGGGACTCGCTCAGATGTCTCCATGGATTGAAGATTATGGGAGACTTGTCCTTTCCTTTTTTATAGGTTGCTGTATTGATCAGGGGTTTTTGCATAAACAAGCTTTACACTCATAATCAGACAAAATAACCACATTATCTTTTGGGGGTGAAAATCTGTTAAGTGGCCGCATCCGGGCCCTTCACCCTCTAGCGGCTGCTCTTGTGGACGCGTCCGTGGTCTCTCAATGCTCTTCCCGATGATGGTTTTGTGGGTTCCACCCTCCACTTGCTGGCCGTTGTAGCTGCCCTCCCGTCCCTCGAGGCTTTTCCAACAAACCTTTGCACTCAGGTCCTTGGCAGAAGCTTAGGGCATCCTGTGGCCCAGTGATGGCATTTTCGGAATCGTAGAATGGAGGGAAACACTCCGCACAAAGGCAGCCCGCAGGGACTCTGTTACCTGCGCACCCGGAAAACAGCACGGCACGGGCCGGGATTCTCCCGGGCTGAGGGCAGGGCAACGCTCCTCTTCCCCGTGACTGACGGGGCTTCTCAGAGCCAGGGCAGCCCCAGGCCCCTCCCAGCGCACACAGAGCCCAGCAGCCTGCTCCCAGGTCACAGACAGCCGCTGGGGACCAAAGGTGAGAGCATGGAAGACCCAGGTTGGGGGAACAAAGGGAAGGGAGCAGGTCGACAGCTCCAGGGAGACTGGCCCGCCTCCCCTGAAAACTAGGAACCGGCTCTGACTTCTCCACTCAGACACACCCCCGAGCCCGCCACGTACAGCAGACACCTCAGGATGGACCTCGTACCTAACTAACTGACATGCTCATGGGGTCCTTCCCAAGTCAAGGCATGGCCTCTGTCCTTGGCCCGTGCTATCCCACTTCAACCTCCCAAAAGCCCTGCGAGAAGGTCAGTGAACCCCTTTGGAGGACGAGGCAGTTCTGCACAGAAACATAAAGGCCGTGTAACCACTAGAGAATTCTAACCCACGTCATCAGTTCCAGAATCTACGCACAGAAGCCCTCTTTATAGGCCGGGCACTGCCCTTCATACGCACCACATGGTCTCATCCTCACAACAACGATGCAAAGGATGGATTATTATCCCCATTTTAAAGATGGGGAAATTGAGGCTCAGAGAAGTTCGGCATGTTGCCCAAAGTTGCACAGCTGTTAAGTGGTGACGTGGAAACTCACCCAGGTCCCTGTCTGACTCCGAAGTCCACGATCCTTTCCATGACATCTGGGTTCTCATCATTTTCTGGAACAGGCTTCCTCTTTCCTGAGCCCCCTGCCTCCCCACCCACGGTTTGACTTGGCCTGCGCTTGACTCAGTGGTAGGAGCCTCTGGGTTGTTCTGCATGAGGGCCTTCCTTGTTGCAGAGGGGAGGGGAGAGGTGATGCCCCAGGGCTGCTGGGACGGTCCAGGGCGGGTGTTGACAGTTTAGTGCAGGAGGGGAGGGGGAGGGGAGGGAGGCAGAGCTGGCGGGCCAGCAGGTCCAGTGGTTCTCACCTGGCTCTTTATCCCAATCCCCAGTCCCCTTGTAGAGGAGATACAGGTGAGGAGGTGACTCCAGGGACCAGCCAGGGCTGTTCTTGACCCAGGGACCGCCTCCCTCTGGCGTCAGCCGGCAACTCGCAGGTGAACGTGGGGTCCCACACCGCCGGTCCACACACCGCGTCGATGGCTTAGACACTGATTTGCTTGGCTGGGTGTGTTGCTCTTGTAAGTCGGAGTTGGCGTGTTTAAGCCAAGGTGTGCATCCTCCACGTAGCCACAGGCCCCACCGCTCCCCACTGCCTCATACCCTCCCGCTCAGTCAAGTCACCACGTTACTGTGGCTCCTCGTGCGACTGGAGTTTGAGACTCTTGAGATGTGATGTAGTTTGGTGTCAGCATTTCACCTGGGATATAAAAAAATACGTGTGCCTCCTGGACCCACATGGGGACACTGAGGCACTGGGAAGTTACAGGCAGGTGCCCAGGGGGCCACTGCTCCTGGGACAGAGTCCGCTGTAGCTGGAGCAGAGCCCAGAATTTGGTCCAGTCTCCATTCTCTGGGAGCCGGAGCTTGTCCTGTGTCTTAGTTTCTTGTGGCCGTTGTTACCATAAACTTAATGGCTGGACACAGCAGCGACTCATGACCTCACAGTTCTGGAGGCCGGATCTCCACAAGGACCTCACTGGGCCAGAGGCCAGAAGGTGCGTGCTCGCCTCCTCGGGCTTCTGGGGGCCGTCTGCGTCCTCGACTCGTGCCCCCTTCCTGACACGACTCCAGCTAGGCTCCTGCCATCGCCTTTCCTGCTGCTCTCTGACCCCCCCCTGACCTTTCACATGGGCTGGCCATATGTCCCGTTTGCAACGGGACAGAAAAGAACGGCGCTGTCCTCTTTCACATGGTACGTGGGGTCAGCCGACCGGTACCCTGAATTTAGCCCCATGAGACCTGGCTGACCACGCATACCTGGTCACCTGCTTTCATGAGGACACTTGGGATTACATTTGGGGCCCATGCAGATAGCCCAGGATAACCTCCATATCTCAGGATCCTTCACCTAATTGCACCTGCAAAACTCCTTCTTCCATATTCATGGGTCGCAGGAATCAGGATGGGGACATCTTGGCGGGCAGTGCATTATTCTGTCTGTCACACTCTTAAGACAGGAGGGCTGAGAGTCATGTTCAGAGGGTGGCAAGAGCAGGGCCCCAGCAGGCTGGGCATTCTGGGTCCTCCCAGCCTGGCTGGGCCACAGCCCGGACCCACCTGTCCTATCCCAGAGCACGGCCACCCCCCTCCAGCTGAGTGTCTGAGCAGAGGCCCAGGCAGCACACTAACGAGCTCTGCACCCCACATCCACCCTCTGACCTGCCCAAAAACATTGAAAGCCGCCCTCCCGTCTGTCCCCCATGTTACCTTCAGCTGCACGTAGAAGTGACCCAGAGCCATCTACCCCAAAAAGGAGTGCATCCTAGAAGAGTAGCCCCAGTGACACAGAGATGTCATCGTCCCCAGTGGAGGGGCGGAGAATCTGGAGATCTGCAGTCCACGCTGTCCCAGGCAGTCCTGGCGAGCGCAGGGGTCCGTGCAGGACGGGCACGGAAGGCTTTGATGGGAAGACGGTGTACAGAAGCGTGGGCAGACTCAGGGAACCCCCAAGGGCCGGTACGACCACCCTAGGCCTGATGGGACCGAGGAAGGGGCAGCTTCCAGGATGGGGGTGCGCTGTAGCTGCACACTGCAGCCCAGGAGGGCAGGAGTCAGGGCTGAGGACACCGGGGCCTTACTCTCCCGTCATCCAGCTGAAGCCAGAGGAGGGGACAGCTCTGCTTCAGGAGGAGAGTTCTGGCCCAGGGACAGGCACCTGGGGACAGTCTAGCCTCTTGCCTTTGAAGCATTTCACTCTAGCTTTCTCACCAATGTCCCCTCCCCAAAGAAAGTCACCACTGGGTTCAGGTTAATGGCCCCCCGACTACATTGCTGGGTTTGAGCTCAGTTAACCCAAGAATTCCCCCTCAGCTGGATCCAGGCGAATCCAGAAAGCAGCCGACAGTAACTCACAAAGTCAAGCTGTGCAGCGCACGTGGGGGAGAGCCCCCCGAGACTCCCCGTGGCTGTGCGTCACATGCCCGCACGGTGCAAAAGCACGCCCTGAGCTTGTTGCTTTACACGCTTGGAGTTAAGAGTTGGGGACTGTCACCCGGAAATGCGTGGTGGAAGGACTTGTAACTAAACACCCTTGGCCTTCCCAAGCTAGGAACTGTTTGGCTGGGCCTGGCTTCGGAAGGGGCCAGACGCCACTGGCGGGGACGAGGAGACTGCCTTTCCTCTGTGCGTTTCTTGCTGGCGTTGTTCTCCCAAGGCGGGAAGCCTTCTCTAACGGAGCGCATGCTCAGGGCAGCCTGGGGCTCACTGCCCGCCCCCCACGTCTGCTACTTTGTAACAGTGACAGGCCTTCCCTGGGGGACAGGTGAGTGTGCAGGGTGGGACAGGAAGAACAGGCTTCCCAGGAAGAACAGGCTTCCCCGCTCCAGGGACCGCAGACCTGTTATTTCGCATTCCTTCGGCAGGTCACTCAGCTGCCACTGCCTGCTGAGGGGACATTTTCTTCCCCAGCACTGACATGAGCTTCTCCGGGCTCCCAACTTCTCCTCTTCGGCTAACAGCCCCGGGCCAAGGAGGCCACTTCCTGTCCAGGGCAGGCAGGTTAGCTCAGCAGGGGGACCGGTGGGAATACAGAGATCTGTGCCCTGAAAGGCCAGCGTTGGGCCCACCAGAAAAGCCCTTCTGTCCCCAGAGCCCCTGGAGGCATCCCAGGGTAAGAGGGACACTCCCTCCAATCTTGACAAAACCCCTAAAAGCCTACATAGGAAGGGTGGCTCTGGCTGTGACTTCCCAAGTGACCCTGCCCATGACTGAGCTGTAAGTTGCAGTTCCCTTCGGGTGGGCCCAGGAGCACCGGCCCAGGAGCAGCCCCAGATGCCCGAGGACAGCCCTGGCCTGAGGACAACCCTGGCCTGAGGTCAGCCCTGGCTGGCGTTCCCACCTGGGGACTGTGCCTGCAGCCACAGCAGCACCTGGCATGTGAGCAGCACAGGACAGTGTTCACACGGAGCTCCAGGGGGTAACCCCATGAGAAGGGCCGGGCACAGGTTAGGAAACTGAGTCACTGACCGCGGGCCTCCAGGGTCGTGTGCTGGAGTGGGCCAGAACCAGAACTCTGTCTTTGGACTCCTAGGCAAGGGCTGTTTGCCTCAGGAGGCACAACTTCCTGGGGTTTGTCACTCCCCGTCTGATGGCCCAGGAAGCACCAGTCCCTTGTCCCCCCACACCCCAAGTAGCTCTCGTGAGACTTTCTGCACACCGGTCCTGAGCAGCCCCGGGCACTGCCGTCTCCAGCTGACTTCCTACAGTGACACGGCCACTGGGGCACCTCCCTCCGCCCAAAGCCCCTGGCCGCGGACCTGGAGGGTCGTTTGAACAGCAGAAAGCTGTATCAGGACGGCCTTACGGTTTGCTAGTCTTTGAGGCCGCAGAAGCAGCTCTTCAAAGGGAAGGAGACCTAGCAGCCCAGGACAAAGGAAAACACTGACTATTGACCCATGTGAGGTCAGGCAGGGCCCTGCCCCACCCCACCCCCATCCTTGGCCAAGGCAGGCTACCCCTCCCTCCCTGGCCCTGGGGCCATCTTCAAGGAGCCCCATGTCACCTCACTGTGCTGTTTTTAAAAACCACCCCCCAGTCCTCTGGGAGGAGTTCTCCCTGCTTTGGGGGAGCCATGCCAGATCTGGCCCAGCACCACCTCTCTGCCAGCATTGCCGACACCCCATATGGGCAGTTGCCCTCGGCATGCCAGGCTGTGGTGGGAGGATGACAGGAAGTAAGGGGCAGGGGACAACTTTCCCATCCTTCTCCACCAGATGCCCCGCCTGGAGCCCCAGTGCCCCTTCCCCAGGGAGTGCCAGGACCGTGGATCAAGTATCCAGAGGGAGGAAGAGGAGAAACGATTCCTGCACTGGGGAGCTCCTAATCCAAGGAGGAGAGTGGGGTGTACGCACACGCACGCACACACGCACGCGCACGCACACACGCACACATGCATGCACATGCACGCACGCACACACGCACGTGCACACACGCACACATGCACGCACGCACGCGCACGCACGCACTAGCCTGTCTGAGAGAGAAACCCCGTGTAAGCAAGCCCAGATGCCTGCAGCTGTGCAGAGCCACACAGCCTGGGGGTGGTCTGGGGAGTGAAGGTGGGGGGGCAGTGGGGTCCAGGCAGCCAGCCCGAGGGGACCCACAAGCCAAGGCCTCGATGTGGGGGAGGAACCAGCTTGTACCCCGCCCCTGGTGCATAGTAAATGTCAAATAAGGGAAGTTGGAACCGAGGAAGGGAGGCAGGAGGAAGGCGGGGAGGGAAGGATCGGTTAGCTGAGTATCTTGTCCTTGAGGGAGAAAAAGAAGGGAAATCATGAATGAAGGTTTTTTTTTTAATTTTACAGAATAAACTATTTCAAGCTTGTAAACATTCAACGCCTTAAAAAGGGGCAGTGAGATGGATTCTGAGAGGAGTTAAGGACCTTCCTGTGCTGGGTCAGTTCCTGACAGGTTCTGAGCAAGAACCTCACCTCCTGACCCGCCTTGGCCTCCCTGCAGCTGCAGTAACCTGGTGACAGGGGCGTCCTAGGTCACCTCCCTCTGACCCGGTGACCCAGTCTCTGGAGCCTAGTGAACCGGAAAGGCTGGTGGGACCCCGCGCTTCCTGTGAGGCCCAGTGTCCCCACAGGCAGTGACTCTTAGGGCTGGAATGCAAATCTCCCCTCAGGACCGCCCTTCCCTGGGGCTCCGCTGGGGGGGCCAGCGGACACCTGCGGCCGCCCCAGCCCTGCCCCAGCCCTGCCCCAGCCCAGGACCCACGTTCTCCTCTGAGCCCCAGGCTTCCTGGAGCTTTGAGGCTTCCCTGTGAACTCTGTTTACCCCCTTTTAGAAACAGGGCTGGGTGAGGCCTCCGCCCTCCTCTGTCAGGTGGCAAGCCAGGGGTCAGGTCAGACCAGGGCTGCCCCGAAAGTGCCCGAAGGCTGCGACGTGCCCAGCAGAAAACGTGCGTGTTAGGTAGCTTCGCTCTTGTGTGAGACGTCGTGGACTTGCTGGTGGTCTGGGTCTTGGGCACCCCCCCCCCGAGTCGGCTGTGCCTGCTGTCCTTCGGCTGGATTTTGGGGGATATGGGCAAACGAGTGTCTGAGGCAGGGGTGGGGTGTCAGTCATGTGTCACCCCACCCCTGCCTCAGATACTCTAGGGGGAGAAGGGGGTTCCACCAGACCTAGGGTCCTGGCCCAGAGGTGAGAGCTAACAAAGCCATGCAGATTCGGGGCCCAGCTTCAGGTCCAACATGGCCAGGCTGTACACCCGCCTCTTGAAACGCTGTGAAACTCCTGCAGAGCTGCTGAGGAGTCCTCTGGCCCATGCGTGTGACCTTGGAGAATGTCCACGACAGAGTGGGCAGCAAGTGGAGGGAGGGCTTCTGGCTGCGGAGCACCCCTCCCCTGGCCTGTCTAAAAGTGCCATCCCTCATCTCATCCCCATCCCCAGAGCCTACACCCTTTCCCCACGGAAAACAGTGACCCTGGCTGTCACCCCACTTTACAAAGACCTCTCCCGATGCCTGCCAGCACACCCGTCCTCACCCTCCGCCTGAGGTGACTGTTGAGGACCCCCATTCATTGCAGGGTCCCAGGAGGAGCAGAGAGGACCCTGTTCTCACAGCTCGAAGCCCTGAGCCCTGTGAGGAGGCTTGCTGGAGCCTGGCACATAGTAGGTCTCCCCAAGAGTCTGCCAAATGAATCAGCTTAAAAATATAAAATGGTTCTCGCTGAGTTGTGGCTGGATGGTGGATCTCGGAACTAGCGGTGTTCGTGGCATTACAGACCCGGAGAAGAATGTCGTGGAAGGCAATGGCTCTCCTCTCCTCCAACCCATTTACAGACCGGAGGACGGCAGGCAGGACCAGCTGCCCTCCTGGGGTTGCTGCCATGCTGGGGTGTACCCCCTTGTGGGTTAGGACCTAACCCGGGCTTCTCCCTGGTCTCAGCTTCACCTCCTGACCTGCAGAAGGCACTGGGCCCGTTGACGGTCCCTGGTGGTGGGACCCTGTTCGTTCCGAAGAGGGTCGCACATCACAGTCACCCCGGGGACGTTTAAAAACACCAGTGTGGGGGTGCTACCCCTAGTTTCTGTCCTTTTAGGTCCATCATTCAGTGTCGCAGGGTGAGTCTTCAGGAACTCCAGCTGAAGTCCTGGCTGGCTCTGTGGGAACGGCGGGAGTTACTTAACCTCTCTGTGCCTCCATGTCCTTGTCTGTAAAATGGAAATAATAACTGTCCCGACGTAAGTGAGGCTCTTGCTGGAATGCCTGACTCAGCGGCAATACTGAATAAATGTAGCTATTATTGGCATTATTATCTCACCACTAGTTAGTGGCTGACTGGGGCGGCTTCCAAGCCTCCTGGTCCTGGATCCCGTGTTCTTTCCTACACGTCACTCTGAACGCGCGCACAGGCTTCCCGCTGAGGCCCTTCTTGGGCTTGGCGAAGAGAACACGTGGCCGCCGCCCCGGGACCCTTTCATCAACCCTACGGAGAAGAGCTGCACCTGAGACCAGACGGTGGCTCGGAGCCCTGGAGCTCAGATAGCTGGGGCCCACACGGGCTCAGCAGGGCAGCTGTCGGGTCCTTTCGGAAGCCTCCTGGCTGCTCCTGTTAGCATTTCGTTATGGAACTATCGGGAACCAAAAATAGAAGTTCTTCAGGGAGCTTAATCCTCAGGGCTTTAAGAAACAGCTGCCGGAGAGTTCTGGGCCCCAACCACCAGGGGGCACGATCCTCCCATACGAGTGGTTGCCGGTGGGATTGAACTGGTCAGAAGTCTCCATGCAAATCCCAACACCCTTCAGCAGCTTCATGCCCCAGCCGTGTCCTGCTCAGGACCCTGTGGCTGGGGTCCCTGCAGATCATCAGCTCTTGGTCCTAGGGAACCCTCTTTGCAACTCAGCCCACTGCTCCCCTGCTCAAGAGGAGGGGCAGTTCTTTTTTGGGGGAGTGAGAGGGATAGTTCCCTGGCTGGGAGTTGAACCCAGGCCACAGCGTTGAGAGCGCCGAAGCCTTAGCCACTACACCACCAGGGAACCCCTCAGGGGCAGTTCTTGCATTGATTTTTCTGCATTTATTTTCCAGGCTCCTTCCCCTCACCTGCCCCACCTCCGGGACCTAGTGCGGTGCTGGACACATAGTAGGCATTGCAGTACGCACCTCACCCGCCCCACCTCCAGGACCTAGTGCGGTGCTGGACACATAGTAGGCATGCAGTACGCACCTCACCCGCCCCACCTCCAGGACCTAGCATGGTGCTGGACACATAGTAGGCATGCAGTACGCACCTCACCCGCCCCACCTCCAGGACCTAGCATGGTGCTGGACACATAGTAGGCATGCAGTACGCACCTCACCCGCCCCACCTCCAGGACCTAGTGCGGTGCTGGACACATAGTAGGGTATGTACTATGTATCTGGTAGGGTGGATGGATGTGGAAAATCCAATGTGATTAATAAATTGTGGACAGGAAACTGCCTGAGCTTTGAGGGGCTGGTGAGAGAAAGGGTTATGGCTGCAGGGTAAGGGGAAGTCCATGGCTAGAAGGAAAAGGGGGAGTGAGAGGGCGCAGGCAGGAAGGCAACTGATGTACTTCAGCGACCTGGGCAGTGCTGAGGTCAAATCCTGACCTCCGGGCCCTGGGCAGGAGCAGCAGGAACGTGGGGGAGACAGGCCTAAGCACCCCAACCCAGGCCCTGTCAGCTGTCGTCTGGGTGCGCAGCACTGCCCCAAGGCCATGGTTAGTCTCTCCTGTCTTTGCTGGTTTGTAGCTGCTACCATCAGGCTGTGAACTCACACGGATGGTCTGGGTCACACTGCCTCCCTCCAGCTGATGCCATGGGGCCATGCACCCTGCACCCACGTCATGCCTTCTTAGTCCAACAGAGTCCCTTTCAGGAGGGCCTCAAGGATTTCAGAGTCCCTGCCGCCAGCCCAGCATGCTGCGTCCTAATTCCCCCTGCCTGGGCCGGGCCTCCCCTCGCCGACTCGATCTTTGGGTAAAATGAGGCCGAGTGGAAGGAACACGGGATGGAGTAAGACTTGCACTGGATCCCAGATCCAGGACCTGTTCGTGGTCAGCTGCCCGGTCTCCCTGCCAGGTGACCTCCCCTTCCTGAAACCCAGCCTGTCACCCGTAAAATGTTAGCAGCCGCCTTGCAGATCAGTGCCTGCACGTGGCCCGTGCCTAGCTTAACGAAGTGCCACCATTGCCGTCGTCATCGACACCAGGAGCGGACAGAGACAAAGGCCCGCTGGGCCGTAGCAACACCAACTAACGGAAGGGTGGGCGGAGGCGGCAGGAAGCAGGCTCAGCGGGGCGCCCGAGTCCCCGGGCGGGCTTGCCTGTGGCCAAGAAGCCAGCGCAAACCCAGCCCCCCAGCAGGTGCGGGCACAAGTCTCACAAACAGGAGACAGCGGGGGCACGAGTGACCAGGCCAGCTCCAAGTACAGCCGCACCCATCAGCCACTCAACTGGAGACCTAGGGCAGGGCTTCCACTGCCTGGCACGGCCGTCCGGTCAGGCTCCAGCTCTGCCTCCAGCCTCCCCGCCCGGCTGCGGCCTGCTCCCTCTCGTAGTCCTGAGAGCCCGGCTTCCCCCAGGCCGTCTGCGGCTCACTCGGGCGTCTCCCCTCGGCAAGGCTGCCCGGTTCTCTGCCAGCACCCTCCGGCGTTCGACTGTTAATTTTGTGGACTCGTCCTAGAAAAAGTGCTCCATCCCTCACTGCCGGATGTCATCACTACGGTCACCTTCCAAGTGCTCCCCTTGGGAAGCTGTGCGCCGAGGCCAGCGCCTAGTCCACCCCTCAGAGCAGTGTTGGAGCTCTTTTCCTGGAGTGGCCCTCAGAGCTGTCGCCGTCCCCAAATCTGCCAGTTAAGTGCATGAACTTTGCCACCGTGAGTGCATGTTGGCAGCACGGTACAAACAGCTCTGTAAGCTCCAAAACTGCTTTGAAGGGTGGACCAGGCGCTGGCCTCGGTGCACAGCTTCCCGAGGGGACGCTTGGAAGGGGACCGTGGTGATGCTCCGCAGGGAGGTGCGTAGCACGTTCCCTAGGAGGAGTTCATGAGATTATTAATAGTTGTCTGACCTCAAAGCTCATGTCCCGACTCCCACACCCCAGAGGCCTCCGGAACCTCTGCCTAGGGAGTCCCCAGCCCTCTACTCATCCTGGAGGGGAACTGGGGTGGTGACGAGAGTGGGGTCTCAGGCAGGGCCTGGATTGAGCTGTGGGGAAGGTTGGCAAGAACAAGGCCGTGGGCCTGGCGGGAGGGGAGGGGAGGGCCCAGAGCCTGGGGCGGTGAGGCAGGGACAGGCTAGGCACAATGGCACGCCTGCTGTTAGGACTCTGGAGGCAAGACCAAGTCCTAGCTGGTGGCTCTGAAGTAGGGGCTACCAGAGGAGGACCTCAGTGACCCCACGGGGGGGGACAGGCAGTGGCACAGGGGTGCCAGGGATGAATAGAGCGGGTGGGCCCCAGCAAGCCATGAGCGGAGAGGCAGCTTGGCGGGCCGGGACCGGATGGGGAGCACCGGCCGGGGCAGGGGTTGCTCTGCTCCCAGCCCCAAGGCTGTCCGTGCTGGGTGCCGGCCGCTGTGGGGGTTGCCGGGGAACCACTTACTATTTCTGTACGTCCTGCACGTGACTAGGCTGCGGAAAGGCTCGGGCGCGCTTGGTCCAGGCCAGTTCCTGGAGGCGATGCCCAGCAGGCTCGACTGGACTCCGTGGCTGGAGGGACTCAGACCGACATCCCTGAGTGTGGAGCGGGAGGAGGCCGCCAAGGAGAGGCGTGCCCTGGGGGCGGAGCCCCGATCCATTCACTCATTCATTCATTCACTTCATCAAACACAGGAGGTGCTGGGCATTGTGCTAGGTGGTGAGGACAGCCGAGAACAGGGCCGATGCATCCCAGCCTGGTGGGAAGGTGGACAAATTAAAATACAATTACAGAACAGTGGGGTGGTGCTGCCACCGAGGGGTGCTGGGTGCCACCTTGGCAGAGAGGGGTCCAGGAAGGCTTCCTTGGTGAGGCGATCCCTAAGCCAAGATAAGGTTTTACAGGTGGGCAAGCAGGAAGAACGTTCCAGGCAGGGGGACAGCCGGGCAGGGGCCCGTACCCTCAGGCGGGGTTGGGGTGGGACAAGCTGCACCGCAGTGGGTACTCTGAGGCACACTTGGTGACAGACAGTGCCCTGGGGGTGGGAGGAAAGGGGGCAGGTTTCCCTGTCACCCCTGGGACTCGAAGACTCGTCAGGACCCCTGTCCTGTACAGCCGACCTCAGCCTCACGGACTTCCTGAACCCCAGGCCAGAGTCCTGTCAGATGAGTTCTGGGCCCATAGCTCCTGGATGGTCATCAAGATCCCCACCTCTTGAGCAGGACTCGGGGGGCCAGTGTATAGTCTGGACATGCTGAGGAGTGCAGCTGGGGTCACATCTAGTCTCAGAGCTCTCCCTGAGGCGACAGGTGAGGCGTAAGGAGGCACTTCTCAAAGGACATCTCGGCCCACCTGTATCGCAGTCTCCTGGGAGTTCATTAAAAATGCAGTTCCCAGGCCATGTTCTAGAAGTACCTGGGGCCCCCAATCAGCATTCTGAGGTCACCCTAGGAGATTCTGCTGCTCAATGCACACCTTCTCTCATGGCGGGGGCCGGGGTAAGGGGTTTCTACTCATTTCAGTAAAAGACAAATTTTATGTCAAAGAAATCCATCTCTGCTGCCGAATCTCCAGGCTGAGTGTGACACGGGGTTTCTCCACCTCGGCACAACGGACATTCTGGAGCAGATAGTTCTTTGTCGTGGGGAGCCGTCCTGCGCATTTGAGGGTGTCTGACGACATTCCAGGGCACCAGATACCCATAACATCCTGCAGCCGAGGCAACCAAAAACGTCAAACTATCTCCTCACATTGCCAGTGGGCCCTTAGAGGGAACGATCCCCCCCACCCCCACCAAGGGATTCCCACGTGCTGCGTGGCCTTCCCCACCCTTGGGATGACCTCTAAGCCAGGCCATTCACACAGCCACTCTCCTGCTTGTGCTCTGAAGCCAGTCCCTCTACCACGGGCCCTTCCATCTCCCCACCCCATCTCCGCCCAGCTCGAGGGTGCCCCCTGCTGCTCGGGCCCCTCACAGGCAGGGGAGGCAGAAGGCCGGAGCGGGAGGGGGGTGGCCAGGCCGCGGGCCGATGAGGCTCCGAGGAGTGGGCCTGTGTGAAGGAATCCTCCTCTCGTGAAATACGTTTATTTTCGCGCTTATTCTGTCGAAGCAGACGTGGGCACAGTAAGCAACTGGGCAAGCACAGAAAACACAAGGAAGAAATAACGGTCGTTCACGCCACCTCCTAGAGCCACCGCTGAGCCCTAGGAGGCGTCCTCCGTCGGCTGTGCTTACCGCCCTGGCTCCTGTGCGGGCAGGACCCCCAGGGGGACAGAGCACTTGACCAGGGACAATCAGAGGCATCGGCGTGCCGGGTTACACATCTGCTTTATTCAGAGCCGGGGCCCAGGGCCCAGGCGGCCTCTTGCAGGAGACTTCGCAGCTGGGGGTCCCGCTCAGGACACCCTCGGCCAGGGGGACATCAGAACTCGTCCTTTATGTCAAAGTGGGGCTGGTCTTCAGGCTTGAAGTCCAGGTTGGGGCTGCCGTCCTCGTTGAGGATCCTCCGGGCCGTGTAGCCGACGATGGGGTACTTGGCTTTGTACACCGTGGTGAAGACTTCGTCCAGGGCCCTCAGCTCCTCGGCCGTGAGGCCCGTCTTGGGGAGGAAAGCCCGAGAAACCGGGGGGCGGGGGTGGAGATGAGTGCACCGTGCTGGGCTCCGGCCTCTCGTCAAACACCCCTCATTAGGCCGACCGGACCCCCCATTTTAACCGGGACAGAAAACAATGGTCCTGTCCCATTTCAAGTGGGACGTCTGGTCAGCCTGGTCTCACTGGGCTCAGTTCTAGGTGTCAGGAGGCTGACCGTTATTTTCTGTCCTGTTTAAAACGGGACGTCTGGTCAGTCTACCCTTAACGCAAGAGAAAAATTGATCTCCACAAACCAAATAACAGTCAGTGGACTTGGGTCCGCTGTGGGGGTGGCGGCAGGGTGGGGTAGGGGGGCAAGGGCTTCATCATGTTTGGCTGTTTGATGTAGGAATTCAGGACCCCAGAGGATACCCCAGCCTGGGATGGGATGGGATGGGGTGCACTCATTAATCCCACTTTCTCTACACTCCTCCCATTATAGAGTCATACACCCCTCCCCCTCCTTAATTTCTTCATTTGTTTCTGTAATATTGAGGCTTCGGCATTTTGACTCCTCTGAGCCCAGCTGGGATGAATGCCACCTTTCTGTTGGGATTATGAAGACCCTGAAATGGTTTTACTTGATGCTGTCTTCTTCTTCACAGAGTTGGAGCACGGGGGAGACTCTGCTTCTCAACCCCACTCATCCCCTGAGCTACACAGAGTGGCCTGGGGCCTGGGTGTCAGGGTCTAACAGCAAACCTGGGTGCAGACCGTAAGAGGGGCAGGCTGCAGCCAGACTGTGACACTGAGTTTGACCGCAAGTGCACAAGAGTTTGCACTTGACTCTGCAGGCAGTGGGGAGCCATGGAAGGTTTCTGAGGAGTAGCAGCATGTTAGGAGATCTATTTCAAGAAAATAGTTGGCTGCCACATGTAAACAGGCTAGTGAGGAAGCTCTGCCATTGCCCACAGGGAGGAAAAGGCCATGGCTGAGGGGGTGGGGCATTTCGAGAAAGGCTCATCGTCTGGCTCACAGTGTCATGGGTGAGGTCTGCAGGATCCAGGGACATCTTGGCCACCCCTCTGGTGGAGTCCTTCCCGGTCAAGGCATTGTAGGGGGCTCCTCGTCCATAAAACTCTGTGTGGGGAGGAAGGAAGGGGATGAGTGTGGGCATGCATGCAGAGCACTCCTACACGGTGGGGTGGGGGGCTCCCGAGACCCAACCCGGTCCTAAACCAGGTGCCAGGCCCGCAGACAGGCAACACGGTGAAGATGTGCCTCGTCAGCCACCCGAGTGACCAGACTGGGTCCCACTAATCCAGGGTACGAAATTAGGCACACGTGCCAGGCTGAGAGGTGATGAAAACAAACACAGAATGAAAATAATCTCTTAAAAGCATGTGAAATGCAAACAAGAAAAATGTTCCGTCGTCTTAAATGTTGGCGGGAGCCAAGTCTGTTTCCGTTCTGTGTCTTTTGTTTGGTGTTAAATAAACCACGAATGGGCACCGCACTCCCTCCACGGTGCCACCCGCAGTTACCGCACGGAAACCACGAAATGGCGCTAACGTGTCCTGTCACGTTCTAGGGCCCAACTCTTTGCTAAGTGCGACTTTGCCTCTCACTGCCTCACCGGGGGAAATCGTCACTTTTGGATTTGATCCAGTGGCCCCCGGGCGCCACGGAGGCCTTGGAGCAGGAGCGCGCAGCAGGAAAAGTAATGAGGCTCACACAATACGGACAAAGACTGTTAACTCCATCTGGTGTCCCTGCCTTTCCTCCCCACTCCAGGGGCTGCCCCGCTCCCCAGAAACCAGGATTCCCAAAGCCCGGCCACTTACCCTTTCCGGAGGTGACATCAAACACCACTCCCTTCACCGCCATGTAGATGGGCTGGTCTTCCTAGAGAGCGGGAGAAGCAGCTCTGAGGCGCGGGCACGGAGCCCAGCTGTGCCAGCCCAAGTTCGTGGAACCTCCTCCCCCCGCGGGCTGGTGGAGAGCAGCGGGGGAGTCCAGGGGGAGTCCCGGAGCAGCCCGCCACGAGCCAGGGCTCCGCCCGCGCCCCCACCTGCGCAGGGTCGCGACCACTCCCAGGACCGTCCACAAGTTACAAAGTATCACAATAAGCCGATGGCATTACTTTTTTTAAAAAAGTCAGAAACTGCAGCAGTCTACGCAGATAAAGATTGAGAAGAATAGTGAAGGATGAATCATTTAAATCATTCCAAACCTCCTTTCATGTTTGTCAAAGCACACGCACGGGTGTAACCAGTATACGGGATCTGTTTTAGATTTGGCTTCGTACAGGTAACCTTACTTCACAGAAACATGTCCATGTGTTGATAGGACCAGAATGGGTGACACTTACACAGCGATACCTAAGCGACGCTGTGTACCTGTTTGTTTAGCTAGTCTTCTGTTTTGGGTATTTATTTGGCTTGTTTCCAGTCCCTCAGAACTATAAACAGCAGCATTACGAATCTCTTTCTACAAGTTGCTTTCTAATTTGATGAGTAATGTCCTTGCAGCAGATTTCAATACGTGGAATTCCTGGGCAAATGTACCTGAACGCCAAAATCGCTTTTTATATTTCACCAGTTTGTCCTTCAAAAAAAAAAAAAAAAGAATTTACAATGCTGGGAAAATACAAGTAATGCTACTTCCTCACAGTTTTAATAACGGGTATTGTATTAAACGGGTTGTTTTTTTGCTGTATTTGTGGGTATACGATGTTATCCTAACTTCCTCCTCCCAAGACTGTGGCGAACACAAGAGCACATGGCATGAATTTTCTAACTTCCAAAAAGTCAGGCTCGGGCCCAGGTGACTCACACAGTTCTAGGACACCCAAGACCTGGTCTTTTCCTTTGTCTCAGCCCCATCAGGGGTCCAGGGACACCAGCCAGGTGGCTCACGGGCCAGGGGGAGGCTGGGAATTGCAGCTGGGTGTTTACGAATTCCAAGAGCTCCACGACCAAGAATGTGCCCCTTGGCCTTCTCTGGCGTGGGCCTTAGGGTTCCTGCCCTCACAGAGATGAGGGTCAGTGTTTCCATGACCGCATGCAACACACGGAACCTGGGCCAAAGAAGCGTATCTCATGGCCACATAACTTCTTGGGCTTCGGCTTCTCTAACGGTCACGTGGGGATAACACCTACGACCTTGCGGGAATGCTGGGGGACACAGCGCACCTGAGCACATGGCAGGTGGCGCAGAGAAGCCCAGTACCGGCGGGCTGCAACTGGTCCCCCACTAGCTCCTAGGCGGTCCCCAGAACCTCTGCTGTCTGGTGGACGCTCGCGCCACCTCATCTTATTTCCCACGACATGACCTCACCAGCCAGCAGCCTGCAGGTTTCTTCGGGTTGCTTTGCTGCCTTTACTTCACTGCGACTATTGCTTCCTCGGCTGTGATGGCTTATCAAGTGCAGTTATGTATCTCCATCAGCTTAAATAATGTACTACAGTTAAAGCGGACTCTTGGCATTTCGCCATGCTTCCTGTTCTGTTGCTTTCTCTTGGATGTGTATTACTTTTCTGTAATCAAAGGGGCACAGAAACGTGACGTTCACATACGTAAGATATAAAAACACGCTTCTCGTCAGTAACACTCGCCGTTGCTTCAGCAGTTCAATATTTATCTCCCTGTGACACTGCCCATTGGAGGTGGACGTGCTAAGAGGAAGGAGAGGCCCGGCCTGCCGGTGTCATGGCACGTGCGCTCCGGGGGCTGAGTTCTTATCCCCTAACAGCCGAGCCAGCTGGCATGGGGCTTTCAGGACCCGGAGATGGCAACTGGGAGGAGAGAGGATGGGTGGGAGCCCTGGGAGCATACACGCAGACCCCGGAATAGAAACGTCCGCAGAGACAGGGTACAGGCACAGGCGCTCAGCACCTCCCCACGTCAGGTCTGAAATGACAGCAGGAGCCCCGACTTTTTCCAGGAGCCCAAAGCGGGAGTCACCATGGTGGTGTGGTCCTAGCCTAGTTGTCAAGTCAGACAGGCCTGGGGTGGGGAGCCGCCACTTAGGAGCTGTGTTGCCTTGGGCAAATTACTTAACCTCTCTTAGCCAAGGCAAGAGAGATGAAAAGCACTTAGCAGTATGGGGAAATAAAGGTTAGTTTTCCTCTTCCTTCTCTAGGTTTTGACGGTTATAAGATCCAAGAGAAATCAGATAGCCAAGTGGAAGATTTTCCTTAAGGAAGGCTAGAAAGCAGTGTAATTCCCACGTGACAGATAAGGTCTCTGGAGGAGTTTTAAGTTAAAACTAGAAGGGGCCTTGAAGACCATCTCTCCAACACCTTCCTCTTGCAGATGCACACATCCAGGCCCGGACAGGTGATGACACTCGCCCAGGGTCACAGACAGAACCGGAAGGAGGGCAGGGGCTGGAACCCGCAGGCTTGGAACCCAAGGCGCAGTCCGTTCTCCGGCCTGACACAGCACGGCCGAGGACAGTGTGAGGATGGCGTGCTTGCCTGATGCCAGGTAGGTAGGGTGAGTGTATCCTGGGAAATGCATCCCCAAGGACCAGGAGGGACGACACAGGTGGGTGACAGGTACCAGGATAGAAAGGAACCCGGGAACTGCCTGCATAAACCCGGGTTCTGCACTGGGGGGTGGGGGTGTCTCCAAGGTCACCCCCATGTTTGGAGGGTCACTGGAAGGACACACAGAACTCAGCGTGCAGTTGTACTCAGAGCAGGATTTACTGCAGCGGCGTGGTGAGCATGACGGCGGGATCCTACGGTAGAGGACACAGGTGGACTAGAGGAATCTGCGTGCAGACTTCCCTGTGCTCACGCCCCGGCGTGGCGGCCACACGGGGCACACTCTTCCCCCCTCCCCCGCCCCCAGCACATGTGCCATGTTTCTGCCCAGGGAAGCCCCTTAAAGACTCAGAGCCCTGACCACCCAGGCCCTCTCTGCCTGGCAGTGCTCAACATAAACCTTGTCCCTACACAGAGCCCAGATGGAGCCACCCCTATCTGTCTGGGACACCCCGGGAATCAGACACCAGCCAAGAGCCAGCCCTGCCAGGAGGCCTTTCTAAGGAGAGTGGGTTGCTAAGCTAACTCCTTTGTGCACAGATTGCCTGACCCTGTGCCATCGGGTTCCTTGCTGCCCCCAAAAGATGGTGTTGCTTAGCATCTGTCACATCCCTGTTTCCCTTCTCTATGTTCTCATCAACTCAAGCTTCTAACCAACTCTCTTTACAATGATGCCCAACTAGCCTCACTGCCTACGAGCCCAGTTTCCGGGTCCCCTTTGCAAATCTGGTCTGTCTAAGGCTAGTTAACTTAGGGGTCAGGGAGCCCACTGGGTCTCTTCCTCGTTCTACCATTAAATAGTGGCATGCCTCAGTTTCCTCATGTGTAAAAACAGGAGATTGGTTCCTGTTAGCTCTGAGAGGCTATGGTACCATGATTCCTCCACCAAACCTCCCAGATGTCCTATCAGCCCCGCTGTGGCCCTGCTCACGTGCAGCATCACGCTGGACCGCAGCATTCCCCAGGGCACAGATGGCTGTGAGGTGTTTCCCACATCTCCAGACTAGTGAGTAACGTGGGCGTGCTGGGTGGGGGTCCGTCTCTCACCTCCGATCTCCAGGGTGACCCCTCCTCCACTCCTCCTTAGCCCCAAGGTCACAGGCACTAAAAGCAGGTTTGAGGAGAGGGCTGCAGAGGAGGCCTGGGATGGGGGTGGGGGTGGGGCAGGAAAAGAAAGCGTGGGGAAAGCCTGGATGGTCTCTGGGCCGCCCCAGCTCCGCCGGGTCCAGAGAGGAGGCTTTGCTTCCCTCCCTCGCGCTCTCCTGCCACTCCCCCCGAAGGGCAGGCAGAAGTGTGTGCGCCCAGGAGGCACTAACAGGAAACAAGAAAGTTCTGAGGTTCCCTACGGACCATCAGCCAAAATGCATCTCAAGGAGTCAGCTCCTGGGAAGAGAATAGGAAGTGCGGGCTGCGGTGTCCTGGCTCGGTGGAGAGGGGGAAGCAGGGCGCCCCGATTGCTGAGGACTCCCCCTTACCCTTAGGCGGCCATCGGGGCCCGAGGGAGGAGGCAGGGCAGGCCGGGGCTGCGGGTGGGGGCGCCCGCCGCGGCCCGCGCCTCCCCGGAGGCCTCCCCCGGCGCCGGCGGCCTCCGGGCTCCGGGTCCCTGGGCCCGCGCTCCCCGCGTACCTCCTCCCCGCCGAAGCGGGCCAGCTCCTCCTCGGTGAAGAGCCGCACTGGGGGGCCCCGGCCGGCGGGGCGCGGCGTGTGCCCGGCCCGGACTGCGGGCAGCTGCAGGGCCAGCGCCAGGAGCAGGGCCAGCACGGCCAGCGGCCACAGCCGCCGCCCCGGCGCGGGGCCTGCCATCGCGAGCGCTCCTGCCCGCAGCCCGGAGCCCCGCCCCGCGCGCGCCCGCCGCCCCGGGGCCGCCCGCCCGAGCCGGGGCGCGCCAGCACCGCGCGGCTGCAAACCGGAGCTGGATTCCACCCCGGCGCTCCCGACTCCCAACTGCGGGCTGGAATTTGAGCCAAAGAGCAGCCACGTACGTTGCCTAGTAGTTTGCGTCCCTGTTTAGGTACATGGATGAGACAGGAACCTCAGTTTTATTCATCCACTTTTACTTTAGGCTGATTTTTTTCTTTCTAATTTAAATTTCGTCCCCCCCCAGGGGATTTCTGCAAAGGCTAGGGCAGGGCACAGCTATGCACTGACATAATAATAATAGCTAACGTTTATGCAAGCCTGCCTTCCTCCATTTATTCCGCACTTGCTTTTTGAGGGCCTCCCTGTACCAGGTTCCTGGGGGACACATCGCAGGAGCAAGACAGATCCACGCCTACGGGGAGCTCACATTCTGTGGGGGAGATGGACAAGACCTGCCCATCTGTTAGGTGATGACAGGTAACGCAGGGCAAAGGGGTGGGGATCCCTGGGGGTTGCCGTTTTAAGCTGGCTGACCAGGGAAGGCCCGGCGGAGAAGGTGGTGTTTGTATACAATTCTGCAGGAGGTGAGGGAGGTGGTCTGGAGGGGAGAGCGATCCCTCAGGGGAAAGTCAAGTGCGAAAACACGAAAACACGGAGGAAGGGGAGCGCCCTGCTTGTTGAAGGAAGAGCAAGGAGGGAAGAGGGGGACAGGTTTCCTGGGGGCTCACAGTTCATTTTTAAAAGACTGTGGCTTTTATGCTGAGTGAATGGAACAGAGCCATGAGTTAAAATGTTGATGAATGACTCTAGCTATTGTGTTCAGAATAGACCAAAGCTGGGAGCTACCAGAATAATCCAGGCAAGAGACAGTGACAGCTTGGACCACCGTGGGAGCAAGAGAGGTGGGGAGAAGTGGGTGGGCCCCAGTGTGTTTTGGAGGTGTGGCTGATAGATAGGATTTGCTGACACGGGAGACCTGGGGTCTGAGAGACAGAGAGGAGACAAGGATGAATGACCCTGAGGGTTTTGGCCCGAGATAAGGAGAGCAGGTAGGAGGAGCAGGTTGAGGGGAGAAGATCAGATGGGCTTGTTCCGTTGCAGAACACTGAGATACCTAAGTGGAAGTATCAAATTGGCAGTTGGCTATCAGAGTCGGGACCTGGGGGAAGGGTTCCAGCCTGGAGAGACATAAATGTTGGAATCACTGGCATACAGCTTGTATTGAAAACCTCCGAATGAATGAGACTGTCGAGGAAGTGCTCGTGGATAGGAAGGGGGGAACCTAGGACTGAGCCCTCAGGACTGGTGGAACTGGTGGAACTGGTGGAACTGGCAAAGGAGACCAGTGCAGGGCTTGCTGGTCTCAGGCCCTGGTTCAGCACTTGTACGTGTGTCAGCTCATTTCTTCTTCATTATAACTGTAGGAGGTAAGAACTGGTGGCATCGCCCATTTTACAGGTGGTGAAACTAAAGTGCAGAGACCTTAAGTCCTTTACTCAAGGTCGCACAGAGCCCCGTGTCCCCGGTAGGCTCCTAACCACCAGGTGACACCCCTGCCCCTCCCCTCAGTGACTGCACCAAGTTTTCACACATTTACTTATTCAACAGAACGGGCTGCTTGTGCAGGGCGACCTAAACAGGCTCTGTCCGCAGACCCTGTGAATGTCACTTCCCTCGTTAGTAACCGACTGGCCTGCCCGTGGATAGGATTGTGTTGAAACTAAAAGCGATAAAGGATGTGAAAGGCTGTGTAGCTGTGGCCTGCAGTATGTGTGTCGCTCTGAGTCACAGGACCTTCAGGGTAGAAGAGGCCCTTCTAAACCCTTGAGTGGAATAGCATCCCCTTCGCAGTGCAGTACGTCCCCTAATGACACCCCGGGGGCACACAGTGTGCTGCTTCTCTGAGCCCCCTCTCTCCCGTTCTATGTGTGAGGAGCTCCTCCAAGCCAAAAGATGCCCCCTCCTCCCTGAACAACGTGCTCACACGCCCTTGGCAGTCTCCAGGCTTCCCAGACCGCCTTTCTGTACTTGAACCCAGATTCGTTTTTCCGAAAGACTTCGTCCGTCACCTGCAAGGAAAATGGAAACTACTCCAAGTAAAACACAGTGGCCGCAATGCAGGGAATTGGCTACACGTGAGGTGGGGGAGGCCAAAAAGCAACTTTGAGATTAACAGCGGCAGAAAGACGAGCGACTTTCGCCAGTGGAAGGGAAGAGGCGGTGTGAGGAGTCTGCGGGCCTGGCCGCAGCTGGACTATAGAAAGCCTTGGCCGCAGGGGCTGGAGCAGGGGCAGGGAGCCAGCGGGAGAGAACCCCTGGCTCCTCCCTTGCCCTGACCCCCTCCCGTATCCCAGCAGTGCTTCCTCCGGACTGAACCCCGTGGCCTGTCCCTGCCATCCAGAGCCGAGAGGCCAAGGCTGGGTCAGAGCAGACAAGCCCAGGACCAGCGCAGACCGGCCTCCGCCTGGCCCTGTGACTCTGTCCCCTGTGTGGCCCTCCTGTCCCCTCCAGCCACACTGCCTTCTGCTTGGGCTCCAGCCTGACTTTTGCACTGTGCTGGTACCCTCCACTTGGGGTGCAGGTCACCCCTTCTTGTCATTCAGCTCTCAACTCACAAGTCACCGTCACGGTGAGGCCTCTCTCGAATCCCACGTGCTAAATCAGCACTTGCCCTCACAGCCACCCTCGCACTCCCTCTCACCCAGGGTTTTTAATTTTCTTTAGAGCCCTTGTCACGATGTGAAATGATTTTGTTTATTTATACAGTAACTATTTGAGTAGGCAGTACACGCCAGGCACTGGGATGCAGCAATGAAGAACACATAAGAACCCCACCTTCAGGGAGACTGAAAATCAATGGAAGTCAGAAGGTGGGACGTGCAAGGAGAACGATAAAGCAGGGCAGGGGGATGTGCTGGCCATGGGGTGTGCTGTTTTCACAGGGTGCTCAGAGGAGGCATCACTGATAAGGGGAAGTTTGGAGAGAGACCGGAAGGGGGTGAGGAAGTGAGTCATACAGATAGACAGGATAAGAGCATTCCGGGGACAGGGAACAGCCCGTGCAAAGGCTCTGAGGCTCAGCAGCTGAAGCCAAGAGAGTGAGGGGAGGAGTCATAGGAAAGGTGGGGGCTGCAGGACAGGTCCTAGAGGGCCATCCGGGCCACTGGGAGGACTTTGGCTTTGTGGGGATCGGAGCAGAGGAGTGACATGATCTGACTTCGTTTAGCAGGCTCTCCCTGGCTGCTGTGATGGAATGGACCACAGGGTGCAAGGGTGGAAGTGGGGAGCAGCTAGGAGGCTCCTGGAAATGTTCCATGAGAAATGCTGGTGGCTTGTATCAGGGTGGCGATGGTGGAGGTGGTGAAATATGGTCAGATTCTGAGTAAATGTTTATAATAGAGCCAGCAGGATTTGCTGATTTAGAGGTAGGTTATATGAGAAAGGGGGAAACTGAGTTTTGCAGAGCAAACGGGAAGATGAGTTTATTCAGTGCGGAAGCCTGGGGGGAGCGGCTTTGGGAGAGGAAGGCCACGAACCTTGCAGTAACCATTAACACTGATAGACCGTTTACAGCGTGCCGAGCGTTGTTCCAAATAATTTATATCTAATGACTCAGTTAATCTTCTCAGAACTCTATGAGCTGCTAGTAACATGCCCGTTTTAGGTAACTAAGGCACAGAAAGTAAATAAAGCTTCCAAGACCACAAGAGTTTGGAAGAGGCAGAGCCAGTACTTAGCCCCACGCAGCCTGGTTGCCAGGTTCGTGCTTCTAGTAGCTGCGCTCTGCTGATGCCAGGGGGACCGCAGGGGAGACGCTGCCTGGGCAGGTGGGTGTGTGATCCTGGGCTCAGGGGAGAGCTGGAGCCCGGAGTTATTTCCGCGTATACACTTGTGTTCATTACCTAGCACGGCCATCCCTAAGTACCACAAACTCGACTGCTTAAGACAACAGAAATTTATAATCTCCCAGTTCTGGGGGCTGGAAGTTGGAAATCAAGGTGTTGGCAGGGTCGTGCTGCCTCCAGGACTTGAACAGAACGCTTTCTGGCCTTCTCCTGGCTTCTGGTGGTGGCCGGTGAGCCTCGGGATGCTGCTCGTCACTCGCCCAGGGATGAAGCCTGCCCTTCTGAGCCTTGACCTGTAACCAGCAGGTGAACAATGACAGCCACCTTACAGCTGCATCACTGCAGACTCTGCTTCTGTCATCACAGGGTGTTCTCCCTGTGTGTCTACATCATCTGCCATCTTATTGTAGGACATGAGTCATAATAGATGAAGGGGTCACCTTACTGAATGTGTGACCCCATCTTAACTAATGGTAGTCACAACAACCCTATTTCCAAATAAGGTCACATGCAGAATGAGGTACCGGGTGTTGGGGGACACCATTCAATAATCCATAATGGGAATCTTTAGGTTATAGATGGTAATTCCCATAGGGAGTGAGTAGCCAGCTTGGGGACAGTCACCCTGTAGAGCTGAGGCGGCGAGGCCCAACCAGCCAAGGAGACCAAGAAGGAGCAGTGAGTGCGGTGGGAGGCAATGCGGGAGTGTGCGGGGTCCTGGTAGCCAGAGGAGGAAAGTGCCCCTCTGCGGAGCAGGGTGACGAGCACCGCTGCAGTGGGACATACGGACAGGATGAAAGGCCAGCTGGTGTGTGCTTGGGAGGAGAGGATCTGGGGCCAGAACATTCTATTTATGTGTTCGTGCTCTGTCTCCCTGCGACAGCGTGGAAGAACCACAAGGGCAAGGGCCCTGGAGTGTCCCATGCGTTTGGGTATCCCTGTGCCCAGCACGTTGTACTTGATAAACCGTGCCGAATGTTGTCAGTCGGCATCTCCGTCATATGTGGGAGCCTGTAATTTGCCAGTTTGGTCATATCAGCAAAGAGTGGAGAGGAATGATGGGCTGGATTAGGTTTCTCTGATTCCTTCCAGCTCTAAAACTCTGTGATTGTGCAACTTGTTCTGTCAGCTGCCCTTGGATTAATACAGTAAGGAAATCGAAGAGTTGTTTTTCGTTGTTTTGACAGCAAGTGTTAAATGTAATGGATGGCATAAGTGTTCCGTTCACAGATTTAACAGACATTTGTTGGTTTCTACAATGTATCTGATGCTGTAATATATACTTGTGTATTGTCCCATTTAACAGGTGTAGGAGCAGAGCATGGGTTGGGGGAGGGTGGTCAGGAGAGGTGGCAGAGGCCTTTCATGTCCGTGCTCCCTGGGGGTGGGGCTGGGGCCGGGGGCAGGGCTCTGGTTGATGCTACTGTGCAGTCGCTGAGGAGGGAAGAGGCTTGGAGTGGCCGGGGTGGGGTGGGGAGGGGGTGGCAGAGCTGCAGCTGCGGTGACACAGCAGCATTCACGAAGGCATAAACAGCCTCTATCGGCCTCACCAGGAGGCAGCCCAGGGTGGCCGCGCACAACCGCGGTTCAGGAGTGGGAGGAGGGGCAGATGCGGTGCTCAGGTCCGCCCCCACCCCCCCACCCCGGGCAGACGCTCATTTCCGCACCACGTCGAGGGCGCGAGGCTTCTGCTCCGGTGAGCAGCGTCTTGGGTTTTTGCTGCCTGCTCCTTGTTGGCTGTCACAAAGCCCTGTGAAGCAGGAAGGGAACGAGGGGAGGGTTCCGAGCATTACCAGACCTGAGGAAGAGGGGCAGAGGCAGGACAAGAATCTGAAGGTCCTGACTTCAGTGTCGGCCCCAGGAATAATGAACGAACTTCGATTCTGTAGTCAGTTCCTGGAGGAAATCGTCACTTTATCACTGCCCTCCCCCCATCCTTTCTGAAACAAAGTACCAGAGGTTCCTCATCTGTAAAGCAGGGAGGATTACGGCCCCCTTACAAGGGTCCTTGCAGAATCAAGGGCATAATGTGGGTGAAAGCACTTTTAACAGACCAAGTGCTCTCCGGGCATTTATTGCAGTTATAAACCGCCAGGCCAAACCTCCTCTTGCAATTATAGATTAAGCTCTCCTACTCTTCTGACCTGGTTCCCTTGTTCCACTTTCTGCTCATTTTCTCCGTTCCTCCTCCTTCAACAAAGGGAGGAAGTGAGAGAATGTTAGAACTACATTTCCCAGCAACCTTTCCGCCGCTCTGGCGGCGGCGGAACGAGGCGCATGCGCCCAGTGCCGCCCCGCCTTGGTCTCGGGGCCGCCTCCCCGAACCGGTTGCGTCTCGTGTAGCCGGAGGTCCCAGTGCTGCGGTCGTGTGCTCGCCTCGGTGCTCCTCCCGGGCGTAGCGGGCTTAGCTGTGTCTTAGCTCTGGGCAGTGCCATGATCCGGCAGGAGCTCTCCACGTCCTACCAGGAGGTACACGGCAGTGGGAGGCGGAAAGAAAGTTTAAGCGGCGCCCCGAGGGTCTGGGCGAGAGGGTCGCGGGGGGGGCGTCGGGAGGTGCTGCGTAGCAGCGGGTGAATGGGTCGGAATAGGGTCCCCAAGTGCAGAGGAGCAGCGGAGCAGGAAGGAAGCGGGGCGCCCAACCTCCTCCGGATGCTGCGGTCCCTTGGCCGAGGGATAGAGCCAGGGCCCCGGAGCCGCGACCCGTAACCAGCAGGTGAATGATTAAAGCTTCGTGGGACGCAGCGAGCGGCGCGGCCAGCCTGGCTGGACCCCGCGTGGCCTCGAGGACCCCGCGGTTGTTTGCAACAAGTGGAAGCGCCTGCGCCTTCCTCCCAGCTGCAGCGGATGCGTGGTGGGCATTAGCCCTCCTCCCAGCCCGAGGTCTCGTGGCCCCCGCAGCTGTTAATGATGGGATAATTACATCTTGTTTTGGTGGCCGCCCGACTAGGAGAAGGTGCTTTCACCGGCGCAGCTGATTCTCGTTGCAAACCGTCGGGTCTCTGCAGTCTCACCTCCTCCCAGAACTTTATCACTTTGCTTTGTCTCTTTCTTGTCTATCCTGAGGAGTAGGCTGCGGTCCCAGCGTTTCCCGTCTCACTGCAGCTGGTGAGCCGCTCTCCTCTCAGGTCCCAAGCCTTGCCCATCCCTGGTAATCTTCCTGCCCTGCACCCCCCATTGGGTCCCCCTCACTTGCCAAGTTCAGGCAGTTGCACGTTCTCAGTCTGGTGTGTGTCCCCCTGCCTGCTCTGACCCCCTGAGTTACCGTGCAGATTCATTTTGAGGCCCTGCTTTGATCCCAGGGCATTTTGTTCATACACCTGACGTTGCCCTTGGCTTACCCAGAACGGTCCACACTTCTCAGCAAGCTTTCAGAGCTCTGCACAGCCCCGCAGCTGTATCTGCCGTTACCTTTACTCTCCCACTCCCACCTAGGTTCTCGGTACACCTGGAAGCTCACTGTTTAAAAATGTGCACCTGCTGTCTGGCCGCTGTCCTGTGCTCACAGCTTTTCTTCCCTTAACCCTGTCTCAAACTCCATTGTTACACTCCCCTCCCCCCACCACCTTTATTTAAGGAGGACTCTCAAACCCCACCTGCCCCACTCCAAGGGGCAGGAGTGGAGGCATGAAGAGGACGCTGTGAACATAACAGATGCATAGGAGCTTTGTTTAACGCGGGTCTCCTGGAGGTGAACTTTCAATTAAAAGGTCTTGAAACCCTTTGGCATTTACACTGTGGATCTATGAAAACATTTGGGGAAACTCTCCTTTTTCATCCCAGTTCTGTGATAGCTCCTCCTCTAATCCTGGCCTTGACCTCCCTTGCCCTCCTCAGTGCTGCAGAAGCTTGTTGGTTATTGTATCCTCCTCTTTGCGTGCCCACCCTCGTCAGTGGCATCATTTCCCCCGCCTGGCAGGGGAGGACACTGATGGAGTGACGTTGGAATTGCGGTCACCTGCCACCAGGCTGCTAATTAGGGGCTGTGCCTGAACTGGACTGCCGTCCCTACTTGGTTCTGCCGTTTGCAGCCTGAGTCGGTGAATTTCAGCCGACACCGGCTCTGACCCCAGCTCCGCTGTCCCCCTTCTCTCTAAGCTGCATTTCCTTCTCCTGGGGGTGTGGCCAAGATCAAGGCCTTTGGAACTAGGCCAGCTTGGATTTCATCCCTGTTTATGGTCTTGGAAACTGTTGTGTTTTGAATTGAGCCCCCCACACATAGGTATGTTGAAGTCCTAACCGCCAGTACCTCAGAAGGTGACCTTCCTGGACATAGGGTCATTGCGGATGTAATGAATTAAGATGAAGTCTTCCTGGAGTAGGGTGGGCCCAAGTCCAGTCTGAGTGGTGTCCTTGTAAGAAATGACCAGGTGAAGCAAGAGAGACTCCATGTGAAGGTGGAGGCAGAGACTGGAGAGCAGATGCATCTAGAAGCCGAGGAATGCCAAGGGTAGCCGGGCCTCACCGGAAGCCGGAGAGAAGCACAGGACAGTCGCCCTCCCAGCCCTCTGAAAGACGCAGCCCTGCTGACACCTTGCTTTCAGACTTCCTCCAGGACTGCCCAGGGATGAGTGTCTGCCTGAAGCCACCCGATTTGTGGCACGTTGTCACCGCAGCTCTAGGAAACGAATGTCTAGGAAGTCACTTGAGTTTTCTAAGCTCCAAGGTCCCCATCTGTAGAATTGCTAGAACACAGCCTTCAGCACGTGGTCCGTGTGAGTGTGTGTGAGTGAGTGTGTGTGAGTGAGTGAGTGTGTGAGAGACAGTGAAGTGAGGAGCAGCTCCCTCTTTCTTGCTGTGGTCTGGAAAAGCCAGGCTGAGCTGGGTGACTGTTGGGCCTCTTGCTTTCTCCCTGCAGCTGAGTGAGGAGTTGGAGCAGGTGGTGGAGAACTCGGAGCAGGCGGACGGGCGGGCAAAGCAGCTGGTCAGAGTCCAGGGGTCGGGAGTCTCCCCAGGTGAGTGGGCGCGGCGCTGGGGGCGGGCGCGGGGCGAGCGGGTGTGCGCCGGGGCTGGAGGCCGGGCGTCATGCTGGCTGGGCACCTGTGGCGCGGGAGGAGCACCCGCCCTGCGCCCTGGTGTCACTTCTCCGGTATTGACCTGGTTTTAAAGCTATGCATATTTAACCAGCCTCGGGACAGAACGCGGGTCCAGGCCGGCGTCTGCTCCTTCCTGCACTCCACTCCGAGCCAGGTCCAGGTCACTGGCTGCAGGGGCATGGGCTTTGGGTCTCTGCTCTTCTGTCAGTTCTTTCCTGCCATCGAGCCTCTACTGTCTGGGTCCCTCCCCAGAGCCTTCTGGAAGGACGCCTGATAGGCACTGCCTCTCGGGCGTCAGGCCCTCCAGTTTAGTCGCCCAGCCGGGTGGCCAGGGTCCCGTGCGTCAGATGGCATCTTCCAGAGCCTTGCAGTGACTTCTCCCTGTGGATGCACTGTCTTCCCTTCGTTTCCATAACGTAATCCTGCTCGGACCAGCCTCCTCTGCAGTCACCCTCCAGCTCTTGGGTGTTAAATGCTTGCCACAGGCCCTTCTGTCACTCTAGTGGGTGATCTCACCCAGCCCCCCCAGCCCCTGCCTCAGTCACTGCTCATTCACGTCACCTGTAAACTCCGCACTTGCATGTCCTGTATCACAAATGCCAGGTGATAGGTCTGTGTGGCCGTCCAAAGGTACCCCACACTCTGCACCCCAGACCTCACCTCGGGTTCCCCCCCCCCCCCGCCCAGCTCGGCCCTCTTCCCACATTCCTGGGGCCTGCTGCCCACCCAGGTGAACCTGGGCGTCATTCTTCCCTCCCCCAGCTTTTTCTCTGCCCCTCAGCTGTGCTGGCCTCCTGTATATTGGGCCCTCTCCCACCGCAGGCATTCTCATCCCTTCATCACCTGGTCAGGGCCTGGTCATTCTGCAGCTCACTCCTTTCTTCCTACAAAGCCACCTCCCCACCTGCCGGCTGGATCACCCCACCCCCAGCACCTCTCCCTTGAGCCGTCGATGACCGAATGGTGTGTTGGTTTGTCGGACGGTTTGATGCACGTCTGTCTGTCCTCCCAGCGTGTAAGCTCTGTGAGGGTGGAGACCAGTCCCTGGTACTCACCGTCGTAGCCCTGGCCATGCAGTAAAGAGGTGGTGAGTGAGTAGAACCCCAGCTAGACTCCAGCTTCGGGGGTGGTGGTCTGCTCCTCTTGATTCCTGTACTTGGCGGTGAGGGGTATGGGACAGGAGATGTCGTGATGGTGCCACCTCCTTAGAGAAGACTTTGTAGAAGGAAGGAGGCCGGAAAGGCAGCTTTCATCTGCCGACTGCGTCCTCAGGGCCAGCCTCTGTCGTACCCCCTGCCCGACTTGTGACACCCTGGGAGGCGCCCGTCCTCACTTTTACAGATGGAGACCTGGGGATAAGTAAAGTGGCTGTTACACACCTGGACCAAGCTCTGTCTGACCCCAAGCTCTCCGTGCATCCTTTCATTAAAGCCCCGGGGATAAAAGGTAGCAGCATGGCTGCCCCACCCTGACTCCAGACTGCGTCAGAGGTCCGAAGCTCCTTTAAAAGCCTTGTATGTTGGCTTCTTTGTTTCCGTCACAAATGACCACAAACTTAGTGGCTTAAAAACAGATAGGGGCGGCTAAATATACACGTGACTGATACGTACATGAAAAGATGGTCAACGCCAATAATCATCGGGGAAATGCGAATTTAAACCCCAAGATACCACGTCATCCCTGCTAGGATGGCGGGCTCAGTAAAGATGGACCCTAACAAATTTGGGTAAGGAACTCCCTCCGTCGTTGAAAAATGGAGCAGCCACGTGGAAAAGTCTGGCAGTTCCTCCTGAGGTTAAAGATAGTTATCCTGGGACCCAGCAGTTCCAGTTCTGGGTATGTGCCCAGGAGAAGTGAAAACTGCCATTCGCACAAAAACGCGTACGTTCACAATAGCCAAACGATTCACACACAGCCCGGATGTCCAGCCGCTGATGGACGGACACGGCGAATGAACACAGCGGAACGTTACGGGGCAGTAAAAAGGAAGGCCTGGGTGTGCACTGCCACGTGCGTAAATCTGGACAATATGTCAGATGAAAAGTCGGACACAAAAGGCGGCATGTTCCATGGTTCTGTTTACATGAAATGTCCAGAATAGGCAAATCCGTGGAGACAGAACGTAGATTATTGGTTGCCAGGGGCCGGGGGGAAGGGGGACTGACTGCCCGTGGGCATGAATTTCTTCGTGGGAAATGAAAATGTCCCCTAATTAGACAGGGGTGATGGTTGCACAGCTTGCGAATATACTGAAAACTATTCATCCTAAAAGGATAAATGTTATGGTATGCAAATTACATCTCAAAACAAAACAAAAAAACCCAAATCACTCAAAAGAAGAAAAGGAAAAGGATTCATTCCCCCTTTAGGGTCGGAATGCATCTCAGCCCAGTGCTCCCTGCAGGGTAGTGTTCCGCAGGGTCACCCTGGACAGTCTGTTCCCCTTCCTCTGCACAGAGGACCCACGATGTTTCCGGAAGTCCAAGTGCTCTTCACAGATCCCGTTAATGACTTGACTTACATTCGGAGGCAAGTGTGAGTTTTTGAGGCAATTCTGTTGCAGATTTTACAAAACTCCTAAATTACCTTTCCCAAGAAAATCTTGGGCATTAGTTTTGTCTTTCTACTACCTCGAGTTTGCATTCATATAAAGGACATGTACTTTCAAAATACATTCATCCAGCTTGCCGTAAAGAAAACGAAAAGCCCCCGAAAAACCCAGTGTTTGGTTTTCGTGACTGCCGAGTGCCTGGAATGCTTTGTCAAACTCCCATCTTTTTTCTGAGGGTAAAATGTAATAGGGCCTAGTTTCAGAATTTGAGTGACAATTACAGCAGCACATGTGGATGATAAATAGCTTTAAGTTTTTATTTACATTATGTGTCCATTTGTGGATCAAAAAGGCCTGTTAAGAAGCTAAACTTAGCTCTCGTGGGTGACGTAGGGAGGAAACTCTTGGCTCCTGTTCTCACGAGAGTGATTTGTCCGAGTACCTCTGCCCGACAAACAAGTCCAGGTGATGCAACTTGTCGTGACCTTCCTGTGCCTTGGATTCTTAGAATTTTCAAGAACATGTAGGGAGAGATCTCTCTCTCTCCCTAACAAAAGGCAGCATGAAGGTAGAACATTTCAAATCACGTTTGTCTGGTGTACGATAGAGAGGACGATGCCCACACTGCCCGCCTGGGTTCGTCTTCGGTCTGTGGTTCAGCCTGGACGTGATGCCAGTTTGCCTTAACAACGCCCCAGACTTCTGCTTGTTACAAAATTAATGTTCCTTCGGTCAGATCTGCTTTTAATCATCCTTAGTGATGGGAATCTGGGTACTGATGTTCCGTCTGTCGTGAAGGGAAAGCATTGACTAGGAGACAGGACTCTGGGACTCTCATCTGATCGTGCCGGTCACTAGTGGAGGGACCTGGGTCACGGCACACAGGAGGGGGTTGCACCAGATGGCCTTAAGTCTCTGCCAGCTCTTAAAAATTCTGTTCAGGTGTTAGGCACCAAATCAGTCACTTCTTCCTTCCTTCCGTTTTGTCTGGTCATCTTTTCAAACTCCATCAGAGTGTGGCAGCCTGGTACCTGTTGCCACTGCAGGTACGAGCAGCTCATGACAGTGAAAGTGCCATGTTTTGAAGTCAACCTGTGGCCCCGCCTGGACGGTGGGATCTGGGAGTACCTTCCAAGCAAAGCTGGAAGTAGGTCCCTGTGCTCAGACCACCGGACTTTGGGACCTCTGCAGCCTGGCTGCATGTGACGCTCAGGGAAGCCATCTGTGGACTGGGCATGACGGAGGGCAGCGTCTTGAGACGCGTCTGACGGGGCACCCTGTGCAGGATACTGTCTGGGAGAGGGTCTGCATGCAGGGCTCACGGGACTTAGTAAAGTGGGGCAGGGTCATGAGAGAAACCCGGAGAGAAGGCAGCAGGAATGGACACAGTCCTGGTAATAGTAGAGGCAGCAAAAGGAGGATCAGAGCTAGAAGAGGTGGAAAAGGCAATTGCTTTAACTGCTTTTGGAGAACTAGAGCTGCTGGTTTCCTTGGTGGCTTCGCTCCCAGGGCTTCCTGCTTCCTCACTTCTCTTTGCATCACCTGTTCCTTAAGGGGCCTCACAGACACCAGGGGGCTGACACTCTTGTGTCAAGTCAGAACTTTCTAGAGCATTTTGCCAGAAGTCACAAGGCACCCCAATTGGTTTATTGTTTTGCTGCTTGAAACACACCAGTGTTCTCTGACAGGTTGAGGGTTGCTAGTTAGCATTGCAAGACTTAGGTCACCGGGTCATTGGGTTGTTCATTCACCAGACGGGGAAGCTTGCATGGCTGCCACGTGAAGGACGCTGTTCTTCTGCCCCACCTGCATTTTGTTTTCAGCATCTATGTTTTTTCTCATTCACTGTTACTAAGAGGTTGTAGTGCCACATGGTGTGTCTTGGTGACACCTGCCTCGTCGAGGGCTTGGTTTTTTGTGGCGTGGAGGGTGCGTTCTGTTTCCTCAGTAACAGTACTTTCCTGAGCAGGCGTCCGGTCCTGGGGTGCAGCTCGCAGCCTCCCCTCACACACGAGGGCTGTCCGGAAAGTGTCCCGCCTTGTACTACGACAAGTAGAGGCGTTAATGGCTGGACTGTGTCCAGGCAGCCCTTGTACTTCTCTCAGACACCCTGAAATGGAACCGATTGCTTCCCCCTCATGTGAGGCTGAGGCGCACGGAGCCCTTGGCCCGGGCCGCAGCGGTCAGGAGCAGAGCTGGAGGCCCCGTGTCGCTGACTCTCAAGCTCGTGCTCGTCACCACGGGGCTGGACATCGGGCCTTTCAGTTCCGCACGTGAGTGAGTATCGAACACCAGCCTGCTCCTCCAAGTCTGCCTGGTGCTTCAGGCCCAGCGCTGCGCGGCCTTGCCCGCGGTCTTTGCTCACGTCTGCCTTTCTCCCCACATTCCCCTTTGAGCAAAGGACATCGTGCATTTTACATCCTCACGTCCCTCTGCGTTCTAGACAGTTGGAGCACAGACTGTCCGTCCCTCTCCCTCGGTACCTCCCTGAGGCTCCTGGCTTGAGGTCTGGCGCCTGGGCTTGGCTTGATGCATGTTTGTGGAAGTGTAGAATGAATTCATCTCCACCACCCGAGGACACCTCTGTCTTCCCGCCTCTGTGCTTCCTTCCTTCCTTTTCTTTCCTTTAATTTTTAAAACTTTCTGTGCTCTTAAATGAAATAACAAAATAATTTTGCAAATACTCCTATCTTTGTATCTAAAGCACTTTTTTAAAAATTAGGTTTATTGGGGTAGCAGTGGTTCATAGCATTACCTGTATATAAGTTTGAGGTGTGCAGCGTCATAATATGACGTCTGTATGTGGGATTGTGTGCTTACCTCCTGAAATCATGTATTTGACCCCTTTACCCTCTGTACCCACCATAATGTTGTCTGCGTCTATGAGTTTGTTTTGTTTGCTTTCTGTGTTATATCTTACTTATGAGTGAGATCATACGGTTCTTGTCCTTTTCCTTCTGATTTATTACCCTTAGCATAATATTCTCAAGATCTGTCCAGTGTTGTCACAGAGTATTTCATCTTTCTTATGGCTGAGTAATATTGCATTGTTTTGTTAGATTGTTTTGTTTTGTTTTTTTTTATGTGGGTAGTTCCCTGGCTGGGAATCGAACCCAGGCTGCAGCGCTGACACCACTGAAGCCTTAAGCCACTACACCACCAGGGAACTCCCTACTGTGTTGTTTATATGTGTCATAGCTTCTTTATCCAGTCATTCGTTGAAGGACACTTAGGCTGTCCTCATGTTCTGGCTATTATGAATCATGCTGCAGTGGACCTGGGGGTGCATACATCTTGTTTTGTTTTGTTTTTTTCCTTTTTCTTTTTGGTTGATTCTCTGGCTGGGAATCGAACCCAGGCCATGGTGGTGAGAGCGCTGAAGCCACTACACCACCAGGGCACCCCCCCTCATACATCCTTTTGAATCAGTGTTTTGGGGCTTTATGGGATGAATATGAGAACGGGCATTGCTGAGTTGTATGGTAGTTTTATTTGTAACTTTCTGAGGACTCTCCCCACCCTTTTCCATAGGGGCTGCCCCCCACCCCCGTTTGCAGTCCCACCAAGTGCACGAGGGTTTCCCTCACCAGCACTTGTTTGTTGATTGGTCGATGGTAGCCATTCTGACAGGCGTGAGGTGCTATCTCATTGTGATTTTAATTTGAACTTTTCTGATAATTAATGATGTTGAGCATTTTTTCATGTGTGTTTTGGTCATCTGTATGTTTTCTCAGGAGAAATGTCTATTCAGGTCCTCTGCCCACTTTTTAATCAGATTGTCTTTTTGATGTTAACTTGTATGAGTTCCTTATACAGTAGGCTGTCTTTTCATTTGGGTGATTATTTCCTGTGCTGTGTAAAAACTTTTTAATTTGCTGTAGTCCCATTTATTTATTTAGTTTCCCTTGCTTAAGGAGACATATCGTGTGTGTGTGTGTGTGTGTGTGTGTGTGTGTGTGTGTTTAAAAGCAGTGTCAAAGAGTTTACTGCCCATGTTTTCTTCTAGGAGTTTTATAGTTTTGGGTCTTACATTTAAATCTTTAATCCATTTCTAATTTATATTTGTTTATGGTGTAAGAATTTCTTCTTGTATATGGTCTAGTTTCATTTTTTGCATGCATCTGTCCAGTTTTGCCGACACCACTTGTAGAAGAGACTGTATTTACCCCATTGTATATTTTTACCTCCTTTGTCCCAGGTTAATCGACCATGTAGGCGTGGGTTTGTTTCTGGACTCTCTTCTGTTCTGTTGATCTGTGTGTCGGTTTTTATGTCTGTATCATGCTGTTTTGATTGCTATAGCTTTGCATAATAGTATAGTTTGATATTAGGCAGCGTTCTTCTTTCTCAGATTGCTTTGATTATTTGGGGTCTTTTGTAGTTCCAAATAAATATTAGGGTCAGGTGTTTTAGTTCTCTGAAAAATGCCGTTGGTATTTTGATAAGGATTGCATTGGATCTATATAGATTGATTCGGGTAGTTATGAACATTTTAATGACGTTAATTCTTCCTGTCCATGAGTATGGTCTGTGCTTCCATGTTTGTATCTTCTTCAGTTCCTTTCCTCAATGTCTTAAAATGTTCCCGGCACAAGTCTATTACTTCTTTGATTAGGTATTTTGAGGTGGGGGTGGGGGCTTGGTGGATGCAGTTGTAAATGGGATTGATATCTTCATTTATTTTTCCGATAGTTTATTTTTGGTGTATAAAAATGCAACCAGTTTCTGAATATTAATTTTTGTATCCTGCTACTTTACTGAATTCAACTATCAGTTATAGTTGGGGTTTTTTGTTGTTTGTTTGTTTGTTTGTTTTTGTTGAAATCTTTAGGGCTCTTTCTTTATAGTATCATGTCATTTGCAAATAATGACAGTTTTACTTCTTCCTTTCCAATTTGGATGCCTTTTATTTTTCTTGTCTGATTGCTGTGGCTAGGACTTAACAATATTATGTTGAATAAAAGTGGTGAAAGTAGACATCCTCGTCTAGTTCCTGATCTTAAAGGAAAAGCATTCAGCTTTCCTCTGTTGGGAATGATGTTAGCTGTGGGTTTGTCATATCTGGCCTTTATTATGTTGAGGTGTGTTCCCTGTGTCTGCAC
The DNA here is from genome assembly GCA_004026885.1 of Lyroderma lyra. NCBI lineage: Eukaryota > Metazoa > Chordata > Mammalia > Chiroptera > Megadermatidae > Lyroderma > Lyroderma lyra. The sequence continues at coordinate 68,065 of PVJL010004138.1, forward strand.
CATGCTGAGAGTTGTTATTGAAAATGGATGTTGGATTTTGTCAAATGCTTTTTTTGCATCTACTGATACAATATGACATTTGTCCTTCATTTTGTTCATGTGCTATGTCACGTTAATTGATTTGTGAATATTGAATGAACCTTGCATCCCAGGAGTAAATCCCACTTCATCATAGTGTATGATCTTTTCAATTTATTGCTGAATTTGGTTTGCCAATGTATTGTTAAAGATTTTTATATCTGCGCTCAACAGGGATATTGGCCTGCAATTTTCTTTTTTTGTAGTGTCTTTGTCTAGTGTTGGTATCAGGGTAACGGTGGCCTCGTAAAATGAGTTTGGGAGCCTTCCCACTTCAGTTGTTTTGAAGTAGTTTGAGAAGGATATGTGTTATTTCTTTTTTGTTTTGTTTGTTTGTTTTTTGCTTTTTGGTATGTGGGTAGCTCCCTGACTGGGAATCTAACCCAGGCTGCAGCGCTGACAGCGCCAGCGCCGAAGCCTTAAGCCACTACACCATCAGGGAACTCCCCTTTATTTCTTTTTTGAATGTTTGGCAGAATTCACCTGTGAAAACATGTGATCCAGGATTTTTGTTAGTTAGTAGTTTTTTGATTACTGATTTGATTTTGTTAATAGTTATTGGTCTGTTCAATTTTCCTGTTTCTTCCTGATTCAGTCTTGGAAGTTTGTGTTTTTCTAAGAATTCGTCCAATTCTTCCAGGTTGTCCAAATTGTTGGTGTATAATTGTAGCATTCTCTTGCGGTCCTTTGTGTGTCTGTGCTGTCCTTTGTCACTTTTCTTTCATTTCTGATTTTATTTGGGCCTTTTCTCTTTGATTCCTGATGAGTCTGGCTAAGGGTTTATCAGTTTAATTTATTTTTTTCCAAGAACCAGCTCTTGGTTTCATTGATCTTTTCTATTTTAAGACTCTATTTTATTTATTTCTGCTCTGATCTTTATTTTCTTCCTTCTACTCACTTTGGCCTTTGTTCTTTTTAAAATTCCTTTAGGTGTAAGGTTAGATTGATTTGAGATTTTTCTTCTTTGTTGAGGTAGGCTGGTGGTGGTATTGCTTTGGATTTTTCTCTTAGAACTACTTTGACTGTGGCCCATAAATTTTCCCCTTTGGGTTGTTGTGCTTATTTTTCGTTTTTCTTTATCTCAAGGTATGTTTTGATTCTTCCTTGATCTCATTGTTAACCCATGTATTGTTTAGGCACATGTTTATTAGCTTTCATGTGTTTTTATGTTTTTCAGTTTTCTTCTTGTAATTGATACCCAGTTTCATGCCATTGTGATCAGATAAGATGATTGTTATAATTTCAGTCTTCTTAAATTTACTGAGACTTGTTTTTGGACCTACATGTGGTCTATCTCAGTAAATGTTCCATGTACATTTGAAAAGAATGTATATTCTAGTACTGTTGGGTGAAATGCTCTAAAACTATCAATTAAATTCATCTGGTCTAATTTGTCATTTAGAGTCTAGTGTTTACTTGTTGATTTTGTGTCTGGACCATGTATCCATTGATGACAATGAGGTGTTAAGGTCTCCTACTATGACTGTATGACTGTCAGTGTCTTTCCCTATGTCCATCAGTATTTGCTTTATATAGAGGGTCTGGGCAGAAGTAATGCCTTAAACTGTCATATAGTGTGCTTGAGTGTGCTGTTGCTATGTTACAGAATTACATGCTCATGATTTTGTAGTAAAAGATTTGGTATAGATTACCAGCTCATAAAAAAGGGGGTGTTATTTGTGCCAGACCCAGTATTAGGGTGCTCCTACATTGGCTGCATAAATGTCTATACGGGTTGTTACATACTTTTGTTGGATTGGTCTCTGTCATTATGAAATGTCCTTCTTCGTCTCTTGTCACAGTCCTTGTTTTAAGGTGTGTTTTGTCTGATTACAAGTATTGGTACCCCAGCTTTTTTTTTTTCCATTTCTATTTGCATGAGGTATCTTTTCCATCCCTTTACTTTCAGTCTGTGTGTCATTTGATCAGAAATGGGTCTCTTGCAGGCAACATATGTATGAGTCTTGTTTTTTCTTTTTTTTTATTCAGCCACTCTGCATCTTTTGATTGAGACATTTAGTACATTTACACTTAATTATTGATATATACATAATTATTGATAGGGATGTAGTTATTGCAATCTGATTGTTTTTGTACTTTTCTTTTTTATTCTGTTGCTCTCTTGTATTTTGATGACTTTCTACAGCTTTGAGTTTGGCTTCTTTACTATTTTTTGTATGTCTGTTGTAGATTTTTGGTTTGTGGCTACCATGTGCTTCTTATATACCAGGCTGTGTTTGTAGCAGTCTATTTTAAGTTGATGGTTCCTTAAGTTTGAACACATTTTAAAATCACTACAATTTTTACTTACCCCTTCCATGTTTGTATTTGTCATTATATTTTTACTTTTTTGTTTGTATTTATACCTTAATTTGTTGTTCCTGTTTTTGTCTTTTAACTTTTGCACTGGCTTTGTAGTGGGCTAATCTACTGCTTTTACTGTTTGCTTTTGTCAGTGAGAATTTTTTCTTACATTTTCTTATTTGTGTTTTTTATGTTTTCTTCTTAAAGCAGTTCTTGTAACATTTCTTGTGATACTGGGTTAGTGTTGATGAACTCCTTTAGCTTTTTCTTGTCTGGGAAGCTCTTTATCTTTCCTTTGATTCTAAATGATAGCCTTGCTGGGTAGAGTAATCTTGGTTATAGGTCTTTGCCTTTCATCACTTGGAATATTTCATGCCTTTATCTTCTTGCCTGCGAAGCTTCTGTTGAGAAATCAGCTGATAGTCTTATGGGAGCTCCCTTGCATGTGACTGCCTTTCTCTTGTTACTAAGATCCTCTGTCTTTAACCATTAGCATTTTAAATATGATGTTCTTGTGGATCTTTGGCTTTACCTTGTTTCGAACGTTCCACACTTCCTGGACTTGTATGTCTGTTTTCTTCACCAGGTTAGGGAGGTTTTCAGTCATTATTTCTTCAAATAGGTTCTCAGTCCCTTTCTTCTCCTTCTGGTACCCCTGTGATGTAAATGTTGGTGGCTTGATGTTGTCCCAGAGGTCCCTTAAATTATTCTCATTTTTAAAAGTTCTCTCTTATTTTTGCTGCTATGATTGGGTATTTCCTGCTACCTTGTCTTACAAATAAATGACTCAGCTTCATCTAATCTGTATTAATTTTCTCTAATGTAGACTTCATTTCAGTTATTGTATTTTCCATTTCTGACTGGTTGTCTTTTGTGTGTTCTGTCTCTTTGTTGAAGTTCTCTCTGAGTTCATCTATTCTTCCCCTATGTTCATTGAGCATCCTTAGTAGTAGTGTTTTGAACTCTGGTAGATTGCTTGTGTCTGTTTTATTTAGTTCTTTTTCTAAATTTTTGTCCTGTTCTTTCATTTGGGACATGTTTGTCTCCTTATTTTGGCTGGTCTTGGAGCCACTTAGCAAGAGCTGTAAAGCATGCTGAGGCCAGTGCTGCTCGTTTGGTGTTTGTGGACCTTTGAGAGATTTTGAGAAAGTCCGCAGTGCAAGCTGTGGCTCTCCTTCGGATGCGGGAGAGCTGCTAGAAAAGGCTTGAGCCGGGTATGTGATTCGGGTGGGACAGGGTGTCTGGGAATCATCGGGGTGGGGCAACCAGTGCTAGCCAGAATAATGGAGAGCACAGATCTGGCGCCCTCCTGGCTGTGTAGGGAGAGGGCTCGGCAAAGGATCATTGAAGGCTGCCAGCAATACTGTCCCTGCAGAGAGCTGCCGTGACCCCTGCCGCTCCAGCCCTCTCCCTGAAACTGATCAACTGAGTTCCTCCTCGTGTGTCCCTGGTGCTTTTAGAACTGCTGCTCAGCACTGGAGCAGATTATGTGAGTTTTTAGCAAGTGGGTCTTTGCATGGCCCCTCAGGAGTTGTGCTGAGGTCTCCAACAGCCTTCTATCTCACTCAGACCCAGTCCCCTGGTTTTCACAGCCAGGTGCTGGGGGGGCTCCTCTTCCCGGTACTGGTGCTCCGGGCTGTGGAACTGGTGTGGGGCTGGGCCCCTCCCTACTCAGGAGGACCTCTGTAGCTAATATGCTTCCTGATTCTTAATCACCACACTCTGGGTATGGGATCTGCCCATCTACCTCTCTGCCCCTCCTACCAGTTTCGATGTGGCTTCTTTTTTCCTTAGTTTTAGGACTTCTGTGCAGCTGGTTTTCAGGTGGCTCTCAGTGATGGTGGTTCTGTAACCTAGTTATAATTTGGATATGGTCGTGAGTTAGGAGCCAGCTGTGGAAGAAAAGTGCTCACAGCAGGTATAGGGAATGGCGAATGTGAGGAGCATCAGGGTGGAGGGCAGGGACAGGAGGTCACATTTAGCACAGCTGGGGCAGGGGGAGAGGTGAGGCCAGGGTGGGACCAGCTCCTTGTCTGATTGTAAGTGTTCCTCTAGAGAGGAGACTCCTAAAAGACAATAACTGAGTCTCCTTCAGCTCAGGGTCCCCTTCCTGGCAGGGTAGGTGAATAGCAAACATTGACAGATGCCGTGTGTTAGGATTTGTGCTTGCGGGCTAAGGTTGGGGAAGGTTCGGGGGTTCGAATGTGTGCTGACCTTGCCTCCTTGCTAAAGCAGGGAAGGGGCCCGGAAGCTGCCGACCTCCCGCACCTGCCCCTGTGCTCTGGGTAATACGTGTGCCGTTGTCTTCCAGCCCTAGACAGCGAGTCTGCTTCCAGCAGCATCCGCTTCAGCAAGGCCTGCCTGAAGAACGTCTTCTCAGTCCTGCTCATTTTTATCTATCTGCTGCTCATGGCCGTGGCTGTCTTCCTGGTCTACCAGACCATCATGGACTTTCGGGAGAAACTCAAGCACCCCGTCATGTCAGTGTCGTACAAGGAGGTGGATCGCTACGACGCCCCAGGTAGAGCCTGTCCAGGCAGGCATCAGGGCCCAGGTCTGGGCCATCCGTTGCAAATACTCAGGGAGCTGCCACTGAGAGAGCTGCACAGAGCCTGGAGTGGTCCCTGCAGGGCTGGGCTGGGCAGGAGTGCTTTGCACAGTGGTGGGATCTGAGGGTGCGTGGGAGCTAAGGTGTGAGTGCGGGGAGGCTGAGGGGTCCTCTGCAGAGCAGAGGCCAGTGAGGGGAATGCGAATCGGGGGGGCGGGGGTGGCAGGGCCATGCAGAGGTGGGAGGACCTGCTCAGAGAGGGGCTCTCAGGCCACACCATCCATACTCCTCCTGTCCCAGTGGGGGTCCAGTCCCCAAGCGGGGCGTGGTCTCTGCTCCAGGGCTGGGGTGCGGGTGCCGGGCACAGGTGGGGAGGCGTGAGCTCGGTGGGCTCAGTTCTGCTGGCAGGATGCTCCTGCGTGACCCTGACGGCCTGCTCACAGGGCAGAGCCAGGCTCTGGTCCCCTCTGCTGGGGCCTTTTGACAAGTATCCTGGTCTGGCTCGTTGGCTCGTCTGTGCCTGTCTTGTGTTTGTCCCTCCTCTGTGCTCTGGCCTCTGTATCTCCGGCCTTGCCTCCGTCTCAGTTTCTCGCTCCCCCTGAGCTCCGCCTGGTCTGGAGCCCTGTGCTGCTCTGGGCGTTTCCAGAGCAGTGGCCATCAGTAGGGCCCTGGGTGGGGGGCCCTGGGTGGGGGGCCGTGGCTGGGGGGCCGTGGCTGGGGGGGGGGGCTGTGGGGCGGTGACCTGCGTGCACACTCGGAGCTCCAGTGTGAGCAGGGCCTGAGAGGCAGACTGAGATCTGGGGGATCCCCCACAGCCGAGGGCCTCCCATGGAATCAGGGGGTGTGGGCATGGGCATCAGCTCTGTCATGGAGGTCCCTCGGCGTGTGCACACGGGCTTCTGGGCAGGCAGTGGGGGGCTCAGAGGAGGGCTGTGTCCTCCACTAGAGCAGGGTTTTTTGAGGGCAGGGGTGTGGCCCCGCCCTCTGTAACCCTTTCTTCTCCCTTTTCCTGCTGTTACCCCAAGTCCTAAGGTAGCCGGTGGATGTGTAAACAATGTATGTGATGTGATTTTAGGAGTGTGGTCAGGGGTGGTGACTTCTGACCTTCTCTTTTCCGTTTGTGTCCCCTCCCCAGGTATTGCCCTGTACCCCGGTCAGGCCCAGTTGCTCAGCTGTAAGCACTATTATGAGGTCATTCCCCCGCTGAGGAGCCCTGGGCAGCCCGGAGACGTGAACTGTACCACGCAGAGGATCAACTACACGGACCCTTTCTCCAGCCAGACGCTGGTACGTCGTCTCCGGGCCAGGCGGCGTGCGCCGTCAGCGCCATCAGCCCTGCCACTGGCGTCTTGTCGTCGTTCTGCTGGGGGCCTCTGCCGCGCCCTGGGTGTGGGCCCACGGCTGCAGCAAACACGAGGCCGTCCCCGTGGGGTCGTGGCTGTGGGTGGCTTGCCTGCACTCGGGGAGGGCAGCGAGGCCTTCAGCCCCCGCAGAGTGACCCTGTCTCTGGTGAGGGGGGCGGGTTGCAGGGCGGGCCAGTGTGACGTCGAGGCATCGCCAGGGTCCTTTTTGCAAACACAGATTCCTAGGTTCCGTGTGGAACCAACTGAGTCATCGTGCCCGGGGCCGAGAACCCACATTGTGAAATAAATGTGCAGGGACCACGGCCCAGGCCCCGCTGTCCCCCACAGCCACACAGTTCGGCCGGGGCCGGGCGGCGGGGAGGAGCACGGTAGTTTTTCACTTCTTCCTCTTGCATTCCATGTCCTTGTTTCAGAAAGGACTGAATGGGGCTGAGCAGAGTTTTCCGGATCGGAGGGAGGAAGGGGCAGTTTTCTAGGCAGCAGAGCTCTGCACAAGGCCTGCAGGGAGGAAGCGGAGAGTTGTGTCTTGCCTCTGGGCAGAGTTACAGGCTGGGTGTTCCTGTGGGGTCAGGTCCCCCCGGGAGGCCGGCGGGAGCTGCCGCTGAGGACAGATGCGGTGGCCCCGTCATGCTGTGCAGCAGGACTGCTCTCTGAGGGCGACTAAAAATGAATTCTGTAAATATTCTAGGCTTTCTCCTAAAACCTTGCTGAAATGATGCCCACTCCTGCAAAAAAATACAATAAAGTAAAATAGCAGTAGACCTGCCAACCGAGAAAGGCTGCTTCATCAGTTGGCCAGGAATTTTGAGGAACTGGGGTGAAATGTAAATTGCATGTTGGGTCAGGTTGATGGTGCAAACAAATCAGAGGAAGCCCTAAGACAGGTGCAGGCGTGACTGTTGCAGAAGTGAAAGCTTTCTTTTCAACTCCCAGGGTCAGTCGGCATGTTCAAAGAGCACGACGGGCCCTAGGGCGGTGGCCAGGGTCATCATCGGGACGCCTGTTGGTTGGGCTTCCGTGCCCTTTGCCCCCCGCCCCCCACCCCCCCATGGCAGGCGGAGCTGCTGGCGTCTGTGTTTGCTCCTGGGCAGAGGGCCCTGGGGCAGGTTCCCTGCTTGGCCAGTGGGGCAGCAGAGAAGGGAGCAGAACTTAAGACTGGGCGTCCGTGGAGGAGGGGGAGAGAACACGGGGAAGGGGTCTTTCTGGGGTTGAAGTAGTGGACGTGCGGCCTGTCGCCCTGCCCATTGCCGGACGTCCTTGCTGTGGGCCCAGGCCAGGCCAGCCTGCCGTTAGAGAGCCACTTGGGAGGAGACCCACACCCCTACCCATACCTGGCAGTCTGGTCTTCATCCCGAAATAAGACCAGAGAGTTGAGAGTTAAGGGTCACTAGACACTTGCATGAAACCAACAACGTACAAGGGACCAAGAGAAACAAACAGAAGCGACTCCAGAATGGGGAAACAGAAGGTCATTTAAATGAAAAGGAAAATGGTTTTTAGAAACATTAACGGAGACCCAGGCGTGCAGTAGAAACTCAGCCAGTCGGATTTGCAGCTCTGTGTCCCGGGTGCCCTCGCGGGGTCCCTCGGCTCCCCAGGGCAGGGGTGCCCTTACTAGGTGTCCTGGCCTGTGTCCCCAAGCCCGTCTGCACCCACAGTACTTCCTGTAGCTGCACCATCTAACTGCATGCTGGGAAATCCCGGGGAGTTGGGGCGCAGGAGCAGGGTTGTTTCCGTGACACGGAGCTGACCGCGTGCAGTGGCTGCCTCCGGCACTGGGCTGTGGTTGGGCCTCTCCGATTCTAGATGGCTCTTTGCTGAGAATGAGGTTACCGCTCCCTGTGGCCCAGCTGTGGCGGAGCACTCCCCCGGGGAGAAGGGAGGAGTGGGGAGCAGGCAGCGGCCCCCCGCGGGTAGGGACCTGGGACATGGCTCCGCGGCACAGGGGCACTAAGGTTACAGGTGTGTGTGTCCCCGCTAGCCCCTGGCCTTGTCCACGGGGATGGTCTGCTTGGCCCTCTGTGGCCATTTCTGGAGTGGGCCTTGAAAACATGCCCCCGTCTCAGGGCCGTGGGCGCCCACATGCTGCTGCAGGGCCCCGGGGCAGCGGCCCTGGCGGACGGGCTTGGACTTGGCCGTCGTCAGCCATCTGCTGCCCCCCTCCCCTTCGTTGGCAGTGATGTAGCTTCCGACAGGTGTGGGCTCTGGCCGTCGGTGTCCTGCCAAGTCCACGTGAAAGTGACCCAGCACGGGTCTCATCGGGTCCTGCTGTCGGTCCTCAGAGTCTCATTTCTTTCCCAGCCCCTCCCTCCGCTTAATCTAGTCACCAGTCGGGGTGCTTCGCGCAGGTAGGGCCGCCGCCCCTTCCGTATTTCCTCTTAAGCAGGTGCCTCCTTTTTGGGTGGTGGTTACCATGGCACCTCAGGCCAGGCAACAGCTGGTGATGGTCAGCGCACAGGCAAAGCTGGTGTACGAAAGCAGACACCCCAGACGAACACGGAGCCCGAGACGTGAGGGAAGCCTGCCGCCTCCTCTGGGGACAGTCTGGGCTTGCAGGCGGTGCCCACTGGGGGCAGTGCTGCCTCCGGGTGGTCAGCGATGGTCTGTCTGTCACTCCACTGGCCCCTGGGCCGGGTCCTGGTCCTCATAGCACTGGTGCCAGCCTGCAGGCACACGCCCAGTCCCGGGAGGTGAGAGGTGGGTGGCAGGCAGTTGCCGTGCATGGACAGGCCGCCAAGTTGCATGAGTCACTTTGCTCGCGGTCCAGGAACCTCATCACGTGGTCACATCTGAGGCCGGAGATGAGGGTCCCTCCGGGCCTCTGGAGTCTGCTCAGTCTGGGGTCAGGGCAGCGCTCCGGGTCTGCAGGAGGAAGTGGGGAAAGGGAACTGGGACAGTTCTCTGCCGCCACCGGACGTGGCACGGAGATAGGACAGGACAGGGATCTCTCGGGAAAATGCAGCAGGGACCGGAAGTGGAGTGGCAATACTAGCGTATCAGCCAAAAGGGAGCTTTCAAGGACAAAGGGAGGTTTAATGTGGATTAGAGGTTCAGCTCTGCTGCTGGCCACGGAGATTTAAGTCCTAAACCTGTATGTGCAGAACCGTACCAGGTTTGTATTTTAGGCCTTTCAAACCTGTTAGAAATAAAAAATACCGTCCCCGTAGGTGTGAAAACACCTCACTCAGCGTGGACAGACAAAAAGTGGCAAGGGGAGCAGCGAGCGGCACAGTACATTTAGAGTGATGCGTGCGCGTGCATGTGGGTGTGCGAGCGCTTGGGTGTGCACGTGTGTGTGGGCGTGCGCATGGGTGTGCGTGTGTGCACGTGTGTGTGTGGGGGTGGGCGTGGGCGTGCACGTGTGTATGCACGTGTGCGTGGGCGTGCACGTGTGTGCGTGGGTGTGCACGTGTGTATGTGGAGGTGTGCATGCACGTGGGCATGCACGTGTGTGTGTGCGTGGGCGTGCACGTGTGTGTGTGCGTGGGCGTGCGCGCATGTGTGCGTGGGCGTGCACGTGTGTGCGTGGGTGTGCGCGTGTGCACGTGTGTGTGTGGAGGTGTGCATGCACGTGGGCGTGCACGTGTGTGTGTGTGCGTGGGCGTGCACGTGTGTGTGTGCGCGTGGGCGTGCACGTGTGTGCGTACACGTGGGTGTGGGTATGCGCACGTGGGGCGGGTGTGCGTGGGGGGTGTTTGTGTGCATGTGTGCGCGCACGTGTGTGTGTGTGGCAGGGGGTGTGTTGCTCAGTGCCTGGGGCTCCTTGGGCAGGAGGGTGTGGTCGGCAGGTCGCTGTGGCCAGCGGACGATCAGGAGCCACAGGCCCACTGAGCTGCCGCCTTCGCTCCGCAGAAGTCCGCCCTGATCGTGCGAGGGCCCCGGGAGGTGAAGAAGCGCGAGCTGGTCTTCCTGCAGTTCCGCCTCAACCAGAGCAGCGAGGACTTCAGTGCCATCGACTACCTCCTGTTCTCCTCCTTCCAGGAGTTCCTGCACAGGTGGCCTTGCCCACATCCCGGTGGCTGGTGTGCACTCGTATCCTCCTCCAGCCTCGCACATCCGAGGCTGGGCCCGGGGTGGACGCGGCGGGGCTCACAGGCCAGTGAGGGCTCTGGAGGAGCTGGGGGCACGTGTGCCGACTGTAGTGCCCACTGCCAGGAAGCAGGCAGGGGTGGGGGAGGCAGCATCCTCCCATGGGGAGCTTCAAGGGTCAGGCTGCTGCCTTGGGTGGTGACCACCCACCTCCTCTATTTGGAAACCAAGAAGCAGAGCTCCGAGGGGCTGGTGGGGGGCGGGGGGGCACCTTGGTGGTGCCAGCAGAGAAACGGGCCCAGGCGGGGCTGGAATGTGAGTGAGTCTGGCCGCGTTTGAATCCTGCTTCCGGCCTGGTGAACTTGGACCTTCCTCTCTGCCCACCCAGCCCAGACAGGGTGAGCTTCATGCAGGCCTGCGAGAGCGCCTACTCCAGCTGGAAGTTTTCTGGGGGCTTCCGCACCTGGGTCAAGATGTCCCTGGTGGAGACCAAGGAGGAAGACGGGAGGGAAGCAGTGGAGTTCCGGCAGGAGGTAGGTGGCGCAGCGCCTGCTTCACAGGGCCTGGTGACGTCCACCCTTGAGTCTGGGGTAGAGGACGGCTCTCTGAGCAGGGGGCCTTTGCTCAGCGTCTGAGGGCAATGAGACCTTCGCTGGGAGGTCACGGGCTAGCCCCTCTGCCCGTGTAGCAGTCCCCGCAGAGCACATGGCTGTGCCTGACGCCGGAGCCCTGCTCTCAGCCCTGTGCCCGGGAGACTTGGCTCCGTGGCCTCTGAAGGGTCATGGGCATGATGACCCATCAGGACACAGGAGTAACAGATGAGCTTCCTTTCTGTGTTTATTTTTACAGTCCCTTTCTTTTTCTATTTTTGAATCTCTTATAGTGCATGTGACATTAGAACAGTAATCGTAGTGTTACGTCATTTCTAAAGTCCTAACTGTTGGCTGTGTGCTCAGAAGCTTTTATTAATGCCACGTGTGATCCAGAAGCTTCCAGCCTGCTGGCCTGCAGCCAGGAGATGCCAGGAGTCTCTTAGGAGAGAGAGTGAGAGGCGTGGCAGTGGTCACAGTGAGAGCAGGGCCACAGCCCTGCCTCTGGGGCTTCCACTGTGGGGGCACCTGCCCGTCCATGCCCTTGGCCAGGCCACCTGTGTGTAAGGGCTGGGAGCTGGCAGGGACAGCGAGGAGCCGGCTCCGTGCTCGCACCCTCTGCCCTGCCTGGGAGGTGTTCCATTCGGGCTGGACCCCACAGGGTAGCTTAGCAAGGGGCTGGGTTGAAGTAGAAAGTCCCACTCTAGCGAGGGGGCCATTGCTGGTCTGGCTCTGCCCCGCCCCCAGCCTGGCTCCCAGGACTCTAACCTCCCCCAATCCCCCGACCTCCCCACCCCCTGGTCACAGCAGTGGGAAGGGCAGAGAGCCATTTTTCTTCAAGGGGACAGGCTTTTCCTGTCTCACCCTCCCAACAATAGGCCCTTAATACATTCCTGTTTTGTCAGGTAACTCTTGTCTCCTGGTTTTTTTACTCTACACGTCTCTCCAAGAACTCCAAGCCGTTCCTGGCCTGGCCACTGGGTGTCACCTCACAGCAAAGTGCAGCCCCGGTGCACCCTGTCTCCTCCAGTGGCCCCAGCTGTGATCTGAGGCCACAGGGGCCCAAATCCCAGTGCACCTGTGCATTTTAGAATGTTCCATGTGCTTTTTATTAGTCTCCATTGCGAGTCTTGTCACGGGACACGAACTCTTGATCAGTATTTTAAGTGTTTTCATATCGTGTTTTAAAGTTTGATACTTTCACATCTGTTGCTTCATTTGTTCCTCATGCCTCAGGGAGGTGCAGGCAGGCAGTCCCCACTTTGTGGGTGACAAAGCCAGAGGCTCGTTTCAGAGATGGGCCCAGCCCTCCGGCTCGGCCCGGGCATCTGCTGCTGGAGCCTGTCTGCTCTCTGGGTCAGCACGCAGCCCCGTTAGTGCCCACAGGTCTTCCCGAGCACGCCTGGAGCGGGGACAGTCTGCCGGGGGGATCCCCGAGGCTGGACTTTGTTCCTGTAGGCCTCAAGGACTGAAATACTCAGCTCTTAAGTATTTTGGGCGGTTTCTGGCTTTTAATTGTGAGAGTTACACAGTACCTTGAATATGCTTTACTCGGTGACAGTGTGAGACACCTGTGTACATCCCTGGACCTGTCCGTCCCCAGAGAACTACGGACACCAGCACAAGGCCTGGGCTCTGGGACCAGTTCCGAGGTGTTGTATGTGAGGGTTTGGGCTTGCTCTCCTCTCCCGTGACCGAGGCTGGGTGACACTGCCCTGTCCCCTCTGTTCCCAGACGAGTGTGGTTAACTACATCGACCAGAGGCCCGCCGCTGAAAAGAGCGCGCAGCTGTTTTTCGTGGTCTTTGAATGGAAAGATCCTTTCATCCAGAAAGTCCAGGACGTGAGTACGGTTCATCCCAGCCCCAAGGCACTCGGGCTCACCCTTGCAGGCTGCCTTCATCTTTCCCAGCTCACGTCAGCACGTCATTTGTATTTGTGGCGTTTGTGTTCTGTGTCATTTGTGCTTACTTGATCTTGTCTCCGTCACTGGGCCGTGGCCCCCTGACGGTGGGGACTGTCTCGTCCACCATCATTTATTGTGTGTCTTGCAGAGTACTTAGTACAGAGCTGCTTACTCCAAGTGTTAAGTGAATGAACTGAGTGAGAAAGCATTACACTAGTGTCTAGATTATGGCCATTTGGGAGCCCTTCTTTTTTACTGGTTCTCCGTAGGATAAGAACGTACTGTTGTGCTAAGTCAGAGCAGACCAGTGCAAGTAAAAAACAACAGTATCAGTTAACGTCAGATTCTCAGGCTCAGTGTCTTGAAGGGGAGGAATAAAGAGACAGCTTTGCTCAGGAGCATTCAGGAGACGCTGTCCCCTGGAGCCAGTACCAGCTCTAACGCTGATGGGCGTTTGGGTCATCACAAGATGCCCTGGCGTGCTCAGGCTTGGGGGACACATTTCATAGCTGAGACTTAAGCAGGGAGGGTCTTGGTGACATGGATGTGCTCTGTTAGCACCATCCCTTGTTAGTCGTGGGTCAGCAGGGCCACGTGGAGAGAGGCACGGGCGGGGGCTTGCTGAATCCAGACTGGGGGGAGCCGTGAGCGCCTTCAGCTCTAAACAGAGGAGGTGAGATAACTGCTTTGTGTAGGTGAGCCCAAGATGTGACGTTGGCCTTGAGGAGTCTACCATTTAGCAAGAGGGTCATTAGCTCCAAAGTGACTAATTCCAGATAGTAGCCGCCAAAGGAGACAGTCGGATAAACACCTCTGCTCCCACCGAGAGGGTTCTGCTTGGGGGACAGAGAAAGCTCGGGACACCCTGAATGACTGGTAACTCGAGGCAGGCGGGAGGCACCCCAGGTGGGGAGCCCGAGGGGCATGGCTGGGAGGCAGGTGTTCCTGGGGCCGGTGTGGAAGGACAGTCGTAGGACGGGATGGGGACATGTGAATCCCTGTGAGGTGGGAAGAAAACCAGGGGAGCTGCCTCAGGGATTGGGGATAGTTTGGGGGAAATCTGTCTCAAAGCAAGGTCACTCATGGAGCAGGTCCGACGTGTACAAAGTTCAGGACTGAGTGTCTTACCTGTACGGAGCTTTTGTGAAACACACCTTTCCTTTCAGAATCCCTTTGGTGTGTAGGGCGGGGCTTAGCCCCTTTTCTCTGCGAACTGTGGACATTGAAGTATGAGTGAAGTACAGAGTTGTGAGGGGTCGAACCCCGGTGTTGTTCTTGTCGCCCCAGTCACACTAGTAGGACCTTCCTATCAAAACCGAAGCACACTAACACCCGCGTCTGCTCCCGTTCTGCAGATAATCACAGCCAATCCCTGGAACACAATTGCTCTGCTCTGTGGGGCCTTCTTGGCATTATTTAAAGCAGCAGAGTTTGCCAAACTGAGTGTGAAATGGATGATCAAAATCAGGAAGAGATACCTGAAAAAAAGAGGTCAGGCAACGAACCACATAAGCTGAAGTCACCTCCTGCGTAATCCAACTGCCGTGGTCATGGAAGTTCGTGTCACTTCCGCTTTGATACGCCAGCTACCTGTACTCACCTGAAGAAACGGGCCCCCCTGGGAGGGACAGCCTCATGCAGCAGACCCAATGGATAACCTAAAAGTTATTTAAGTACTTAAGTTATTGAACACTTTTTGACTGTGACATATGATACCTATCTGGTTTTCTGAAGGTTGTAGAAGCTGCCTCTCTCCTTGTTTGGTTTGGTGTATAGTTCAGCTCTAACAGGATAATGAAGACTCCTAGGTTTTTCCCCAATGGAGGTTTCTAAAGTGGACGGAAGAGGGTGTGACGACGCAGGTGTGCAGGCCATGCTTTGAAAAGTGTGCCTGAACACCAAGAACTGCAGAAACCCTTGTCTCTGGCATCACCTCTGACAGGCACTCTCACTCATTAAATGAGACTTTTAAAGCTACTAGTAGAAACGAGTCATTAGATTTCCTGTGGACTGACTAGCCACCTACCTGTCTGGTTAGAATATTTATTGGTGCAGGTGTGAGTGTCGAGTGATTAACTCGCAAAAGCACTAGTACGTATGTACACAGTAGGTGCCTACTCAGTGTATTTTGATGATTTCATTAACAGGTAAATAAAAGCTAGGTGAATACAAAGGAATCCGTGTGCCAGTGTGGGTGACTGCTAACTCAGTAGGCACGGGTGTGTTTTCATTCTGTGACCTGCAGATTCACGGCAGCACGAGCCTGGACTCCGAGACGGGCGCATTTGGACCGGAGGTACGTCATGGCTGCGTCCAGGGCAGGGGGGGCCTGGCAGTTGATGGCAGATGGTCAGGAAGAGGGATGATCAAGTGCTGTGAATATGCTGTGTTAACTCTACAGAACCACCCACCCGACAAAGGGTACTCAGGTGAGCCTGTAGCTTTCAACCTTGCCCTTGACAGAGATGAGTACTACCTAGGTTTTTGTTTTTGTTTTTGTTTTTGTTTTTGTTTTTTTACGTGGTGGCCATAGGCTGATTTAAGGTTATGAACCTGTTTTGAGAATTTTATACTACTTATATGCCCTTTGCATCCAAAGAAGACTTGGTAGTATTTCCTGCATTTTGTAACTTGCCTTTATATATGAGTGGGCATTTTTTTATCTCATGTCTAACTTAGCAAGTTTTTCTCTATGCCATGGGAGTATGCACATTTAAATGTTAACATAGATCTCAATGAAATCTTGCAATAAGGCAAATGCAAAAGCCAGGCATAAAAGCTTCTATTAACAGTACCGAAAAACAGGTGTGTATTTTTAAAATATCTCCAAAGATGACACACCCCTTTAGTATTACTTAAATATCTAATAAAATTTGCTCCGATGAATTTTCTAAAACTGCATTTTCTGTATTGTGGAAGGTTAAGAGACCTCCTAATTGTGCTTTAGAGTAACTAGATAATTAGAAGAGAGCGTTTTTTAGCTCATCAAAGAAAAAAACTATCGCTTATTAGCTGCAGCCCGCCAAAATGCTCTGGCTACTCTTTACAACAGACATGTGCCTAAACCTGCCACAAAACAGGCTTCAGACCTAATGTCCCCTCTGGAGGGGCCGGGCTCGCCTTTCCTTCTGTGTTCTGCAGTGGGATCGTCCTTGTACCTGTGCCGCCCCCAGGTCAGTGTGGAGGTCTGGCAAGAACACCTTGATCTGGATGGCTGAGCTAAGGGGGCTACTTGAGAATACTGTAAAACACAGAAGAGGTTCTCCGGGGCCACAGCAAATGCTGTTGGTGTGCAGGACCCATAAAGAACAAAGTTTTCCATGGGTGTGAAAGGGCAGAATCAGACAGCAGTAGCTGAAAACGTTAGGGTCATGTCTGACTCTGCCACAGTCTACCTGCCCCCACCCCGCCAGAAACACAGTGCTGTTACTACAGATGGAGGCTTAGCCTCCTGAGTCTTTCAATGAAAACATTTAATGTAAGTTAAACCCATCCTCTGAACATAACGGGACATGAAAGTTCTCCCAGAACTTTATGCAAATGTTCTGTAAAACAGATACACTTTGTGGTAAAGGACTGGAACACTCCATCTGGCGTGATCTTCCTGTTTTTGGTTAGAATACATCCCTCAGCTAGCCTTAAAGTTTTCTGTGTACGTGTGTAAAGGCGGGCGGCTTCTTACGGATGCCTAAACTTAGAGCTGAGAAAAAGCAGAGATGACATAAGGCAAAGTACAAACATAGACTTTATTAAATGCTGCTCAATCCCCCAGTGAAGATCTTTCGTTTACAAAACAGTTCTCCACACAACTGCAAGTTAAGAGATTGGAATGGTACTCTGATAACAAAAGAGGTGAGAAATACCTGACCAAGTAAACATATACAAGACTTCTAGTCGATCTTCTCAGAACTCTACGGAGGAAGACTACTGCATTTCCCTTAATAAAGCCAGGCAGTGACAGTGAGCACTCTGCAGCACCGCGTTGTGGGGCTCAGCACCTCCGTCCGGGGCCACGGGGCCTGGAGGTGGCAGGCTGTGGGCAGGCAGGGCTGCTTCCGGAGGGCTGACCGAGAGGCGGACTGACCGCACACCTCGCTGCCTCCGCTCATCGCTGCGGAGTGGCAGGTAACGGGGGAGAGACGTGAGGAACAATCTGGAGAATTTGGTTTACTTTCCCAGCTTTTATTTATATTTTGTGCTTTAAAAAGCCTGGAGATTTAAGTGTCTGCTCAAATTCCAGAGTACAGTAATACCTCTAATAAAGGAAGGTTTAGGGCAGGTGATTCCCTCCATCAGATTTCTGGGAGAGGCAGGGATGGGCAAGGACTACACCTTGGTTTTATTTTAGGAAATACCTTTTCCTAGGATGTAACTAAGGTCTGCGGCAATGTGAAAAGCACATTATAAAAGGGAAAAATATACAGAGCAGGTTACTATACCTATGTGCAACACAATCAAAAAGAATTCAAGTCATAATTCTTACCACTCCCATAATTATATCACTCATATTATAGATGATAAAGTTCATTCATTTCTGTGAAACTGCAGAAGATTAGACAAAGGTTACAATATACTGTGGCCATGATACAGCACAGGTAAGTTTAGTCCATATATTTTCTCATTTACAGGTGCCAGAAAAAAAATTGACCTTTTAATTATATTATACTGATGAGGTTTTTTGTAATTTTTACATATTTCAAAAAAGTGTACAAAACGCTGCCTATCCAACAGAGGTGGCAAGCTTTTTTATTCGTCACTTGTATTGCTGAGAATTCTGTGCATATTGTAAGCACTGTTCTGCTTTTCTAGAGCTTTCTTTAGCTTTAGCTCCTCTAATTTTTTCCATAATTCTTCACGTTCCAATTCCTTCTTTTTCTCTCTGTAGATAAACCAAAATTTTTTGTAATAAGCAACTTTTATTTCAGAGCCTGAAAAACACGTCGTTCACCCACATTTCACTTAAATCTCTCCTAAAGTGTTGGAGGCCAGTTACCTGGAGCATTTCTGTAACTTAGGAAGTGATCTCCCCGGTAAGTCTAGTTCCGTCTGACACCATACATGTTTTATTACAGTATTATTGGCTGTATGCCCTGTGCGTACTTTATATTCCCGTGACAATTTTTATAACTGACAGTTTGTATTTCCTAATCCCTTCACCCTTTTTACCCCCACAACCTCCTCCCATCTGGCAGTTATCAATTTGTTCTCTGGATCTGCCTTGGTTTCTGTTTTGGTTTTTAGATTCCACATATAAAGGAAATCATAATGGTGTTTGTCCTCTGACTTGCTTTCACTTAGTGTTAATACCCTCTAGGTCCATCCATATTCTTGCAAATGGTAATTTTTTTTTTTATGGCTGAGTAACACTCCACTGTGTGTGCGTACCCCACTTCTTTATCCATTCATGTTGATGGGCATGTATGGGTTGCTTATATATCTTGACTATTATAAACAGTGTTGCACTAAACACAGAGTGGCATATGTTTTTTAAAATTAGTGTTTTAGATTTCTTTGGGTAAATACCCAGAAGTGGAATGGCTAGGTCATAAGGTAGTTCTATTATTGTTTGAGGCATCTCCATACTGTTTGCAATCCCACCAACAGTGTAGAGGGCTCCCTTTTCTCCACATCTTCACCAACACTTGTTTACTGAATTATTGATGATGGACATTCTGACAGGTGTAAGGTGATACCTCATTGTGGTTTTAATTTGCATTTGCTGATGATAATTGATGCTACACATCTTTTCGTATGTCTGTTGGCTGTGTGTTGGAGCAATGTCTATGCAGGTCCTCTACCTCTTTTAAATTGGATTGTTTTGATGTTAAGTTGTATGAGTTCCTTATATGTTTTGGATATTAACCCCTTTTGGATGTATCATTGGTGAATACCTTCTCCCTTACAATAGGTTCTCTCTTTGTCTTGTTGATGGTGTCCTGTGCTTTGATGTAGTCCCATTTGTTTGTTTCCCTTGCTCAAAAGAGACGTATCGCCCTGCGCCCTACCCTACCCCCCAAAAATATTAAGAGCAATGTCAAAGTGTTTACTGCCTATGTTTTCTTCTAGGAGTTTTATGGTTTGGGGTCTTAAATTTATGTCTGTTTTTATGCCAGTACCATGCTGTTTTGATTGCTATTGCCTTGTTTGACATTAGGTAGTGTGATACTCCCAACTTTATTCTTTCTCAGGATTGCTGTGGCTATTTGGGGTCTTTTGTGGTTCCATATAAATTTCAGGATTATGTATGAAAAATGCAATTGTTATTTTGACAGGGATTGTGTTGAATCTGTCCTTACTTTGGGTAGTATGGACATTTTAACAATGTTAATTCTTCCTATGCATGAGCACAGTATACAAGGTCGGACAGTTCTGTGAATTCATCGTCCCCAAAATCTGACAGTTAAGTTCGTGAACTGGCCACCATGTGCTTACATTGGCAGCACTGGCTGAACAACTTGGTAAGGTGCCATAACCTTGGCAAGGCTGGCGGTAAGTTTGTGAACTTAATTTGCAGATTTTGGGGATGACGACAGCTCTGATGGCTATTCCAGAAAAAGAGTTCCAAAACTGCTTTGAAGGGTGGACTAGGCACTGATGTCAGTGCACAGCTTCCCTAGGATGAGTTTGTGAAGCTGTCTGACCTTGTATGCTTCCATTTATCAGTATCTTCTTCAGTGTCTTACAACTTTCTGAGTAGAAGTTGTCTTAGGGGTTCTTTTGGATGCAATGAGATTGTTTTTTCTTCCTGATAGTTACTGGTATATACATCAGTTCTAATAGTTTTTTTGGTGGACTCTTTATATATACATGGTATCCCCCAAAATGTAAACACAGTCAGTGTTTATTAACATAGGTTATTTTCAAAATGAAAGAATCTACAGAAATGAATAATTTTTTTGTCAGTGCCTGTTTTCAAACTGATGACCACTGCTGGTCCAGGCACTGCTGGCAACATGAAGCAGTGGAATCACAATCGAGGATCAATTTGTTCATTGAGTATTTGTGCAGGTTCTTGTTCAATGGCTGCCTTGAGTCTGTACCATAAACTACCTTTTATGTATCCTCATAAAAAACGTATAGTGGCACGAGGTCTGGTGTACACAGAGGGTGTTCTGCGTTCACCAGACTTTACCCATTATTTCAAATTGGTTATGTTATCAGCTATTAAAGTGTGTATACACTTTTTTGGACACCCCATAGTATCATTTACAAACAATGATATAGTTTTACTACTTTTCCAGTTTTGATACCTTTCATTCCTTTTCTCTTGTATGACTATTGTGGTTAGAATTTTCAATACCACATGAAATTGGTGAAAGTAGACAACATCCTTCTCTCATTCCTGATCTTAAAGGTTTTAGCTTTTCATCATTGAGTTATGATGTTACCAGTGGGTCTGTCACTTTTATTATTTCCTGCATCCACACTTCCCTTACAGTTTTTACCATAAATGGATACTGGGTTTGTCAGATGCTTTTATTGCATCTATTGATACGATTTTCATCATTCGTTTTGTTTAGGTGGTGTATCATGTTAATTGATTTACTTTTGTGTGTGTGTATCCCATAACTCATTGTTGTAATTACACATGCTCTTCCTTCCTACTTTTGTCTTGAACCTCTGTACTAGGCTTTATAGTTGGTTGATTCATTGCTTTTACTGTTTACCTTGACCGTGAAAATTTTTTTTCTTTATAGAAGTCCCTTTAACATTTCTTGTAGTATTCGTTTAGTGTTTATGAACTCTTAACTTGCCATCATCCATCAATTTTAAATGATAGCCTTGCTGGCTAGAATACCCTGGGTTGTAGGTCCTTGCTTTTAATCACTGAAAATTTTGTGCCAGTCTGCCAAGTTTTTGTTGAGAAATCAGCTGCCCGTCTTATGGAGGCTCCCTTGTAGGGAACTAACTGCTTTTCTCTTGCTGCTTTTAAGATTCTCTGTCTTTAACTTTTGGCATTTTAATTATGTGTCTTAAGTTTGGTCTCCTATTTTCCTTGCCAGGTTAGGGAAATCTTCCATCAATAGGGCTTCAATTTCTTGATCTAAATGTTATGCTTGATGTCCCTGAGGTCCCTTAGTTTATCCTCATTTTGGGGGATTCTTTTTGCTGTTTCGATTGGGTGTTTTCTGTTACCTTGCTTCCAGATTGCTGATTGGATCCTCAACTTCATCTAAAGTTTACTGAGCACCCTTATCACCCGTGTTTTGAACGCTGTATCTGGTAGATTGTCTCCTCATTTTGACTGACTTCCTATGTGTTTGTGTATTAGGTAGATGCTACATCTTGGCAGAGTGACCTTATATAATAGGAGGCACAATCTCCCTGGTCACCTGAGGATGGGTGCTCCAGGGGTGTGCCCTGTGCCGTTTTGACCCTCAGGCTGGCCCTGACCCCACTGAGTAGGAGCTGGTTGGTGCTCTGAAGCTAGCCACAGGTTGTGTTGGTTGGTTCTGGAGCCTCTTGGAAGGGGCTCCAGTGGAAGCTAATGGGGTAGCTGATGTTTGGAACTACAAAGTGACTTCTTGTTGATTGCTAAGTTTGGGACCCTTTACAATGTGACCTGGTGCCAGTGCCACTTAGGTTAGGATTGTGGCTATCTGATGAGAGTGATAATGCAACCTGAGGATGGCAGGCTGAGCTCAGCCACTACTTGTTAGGGGTTTGTGTACCCTTGAGAGATTTTAGGGAAAACCCAGCAGCTTTTGCCTGCCTCAGCTTGTGCTGAGAAAGTCCCTTGGGCTGGGATCAGCCAGGTGAGTAGAACAATGTATGGCACCTGCCTTGCCAACACTGGAGCCCAGGTTGGAGGCCCCTAAGAGGAATGCCGGGGACTCCTCTTCCTGCTGTGGGGCTGGGACCTGCCCATTCCATGTCTCCACCCCTTCTACCAGTCTTCTTGTAACTCCTTTATATCTTTAAGTTAGAGGACTTCTGTCTAGCTAGTCTTCAGGTATCTCTCAGTGATGGGGTCATGAGCAGAGCCTTGACAAGGTACCGTTTATATTCCCTTCCTCACACACAAAGCTCTTGCAGTTGCTACAGTAGTCATGATCACTCTTTTACAGCCAGAAAGACTGCCATGAGTTCAGTCTGGAGCCATTTCTGGGTGTAATCCAAATACTCTGGCACCCTATGTCTAGCTACTAACCAGGCTGTTGTATCTTACTGTCTCCTACATGTCAAATGAAAAGTTTCAAATTTGAATAATCTCTAATCTCAAAATATTTTACATGCTATTTCAACTGCTACATTTCTGAATACCTTAAACTATTCTATAGAGCTGTAAGAACATGTTTAAAAAATGGCCTTATAGTTCTGCAGTTATGATACGATTTAAGGGGACAGAGGTGCTGCTTTATACAGGTAGTAAGGTATTATTCTCAGTCATGTGAAATATAATTTTTCTAATACAAGTTTCAGGTGATGCTAGTCATCTTCTTAGCATTTGTTCCTGGGGTTCAAACCACATACCTAATTTTTAGTCCTGCCTGAAAGGTGCTATCTAAGAGACATTAATGCACTGAGTTAGTTATTGGTGGACTCAAATTTTCCTTTCTTGCTTGAGTAGGAACTTAGTCAAAATACAGGGTGCCCCAAAAGAATCTGTGTACTGGACAGGTTTGAGAAATGAAATGTTGCAACGGTGATGGAACATTTCAAGCACTTACAAGATTAAACAGTGTTAAATAGAAATATACACAATAAAATGCAAATAAAACTATATACCTACTTTTGGGCCACCCTGTAGGAGCTTTTCCAAATAGAACAGGTAATGTGCTTATTAGAAGTAAATGGTAACTATTATCCTCAAATGACATGTGAGCTCAGGTAATAGTAGTTACTACCCCCTTAACCCTATCAGACCACTGTACGGATTTTTCGGTAATTTCCGAATCTGTCTTCGGTATTTTGCCTCGTACATGTAAAAAATGTCTCCAAGTTCCATCTTATTGTAACCACTTGTTTGCAGGTAACTAACCTTTTTCTATATCATGTTGTTTTTTTTCTCTTTAATGCTCAGGAGCCCAGGTATAGGGGACAGTTAGGTTCAGGGCCTCAGGTCTGATAGGGTTAAGTTTGAAATACATTATTTTGCAGTGATGAAATTCTCAAAAAGAGGTAATCACTAAATAAGTCAGTTTCTAAATGCGTGTTATCAGTTACTCTCTAAAGTATGTACTGTAACAGTACTGAGCCATGTCACTGAGCTCCACTCTTCCCAAATAGAACTATGCTGACATTAAAAAGTGCAACTTAAAAACAGACCATGGTGGAAGCCCATGTGGAAATGATTTTTGTAAAAATATCAAATTGTATCTTACAAAGCAGATGCTACACAATAAAATATGAGACTTTCAAATTGTAATGCTTAATGTAATTGACTTCTCAAACATTAGAGAAGGTGCCTTATTATACTGAATCACATAAATGTATAGATAACTTTGTAATTAAAAATAGCAAATACCTTTGCCTTTCAGCTTTGTATGAGCTAGTAAGGTCATCGAAAAGCTTGCCATTCATTTCCATTAGGGTTTTCAGCACATTGTAGACCAGGGCCACAATGGTCCTAAAACGGAAACGGTAGCATCAGTAACCCAGTACTGGCTTAAGAGACAGGAAATGTAACACTATCCTCTATGGAATGCTGGCTGATTCACTTAGTGCATTTTAGGGAGATGGTCAACTGATCAACTGAAATGCAAGAGGTTTAGTAATCACTAACTCATGTCTTTCCCACTGTATCATGCTCAGATTAAACACATTAAAAATGTTTTCTTCATGACTGCTGTAGTCTCAAACATTAACTGCAGCATTAAAAGAAGATCTGCTCCAACTACCATAACTTGTAAGAAGAAAATGAGGAAGCAGGATAAGGATGTCCCAGAAATTAGAATATATGCACCTCAGCATCACTGATAAAACCTTAAGCCCTCGCAAAGGGCTGCTACTGGCAGCAGGCCACCCCAACGTGGCATTCAGTCATTTGTGCATCCTCCACAAGTGCTGGAGTGGTCTCCCCAACAGGACCAGACCACGTGTCGATGCAGAATGTCACATTAGCTAGCCTAACCTTCAGGGAGATTTGTAATTTTAAACTGATATTAAGAACATACAAATGCACACATTTATAACTTTCTAAGTACAGAATAGAATAAAACTGATGTTAACCAAGTTCCAAATATGTACAGGTCTCATGTATGAGTTAAGAGATCAAATGACCAAAATGTTAAAAGAAAAACCACCCCAAGAATAACACAATCAACATAAAAGACACTTACTGATTCCAGTGTTCTTTGGAGATTTTGTATAAACTACCAAACATAATTGGCAGAATTTTATCAATATTCTCCTCAATCAAACTAAGAATATATTCATTATTCCAGAAGTACAATGCCCTTTCTGCAACCTAAAAGAGACATTTATAAATATAAAAACAAAGAGAGAAAAGTAATAGTGTAAAATAAAAATGGCTTCACTGAAAGCATCATACCTGAAAATGAGAACTGGACACACACTTGGATATCTGCTTAAAAAGGGGCTCTTCAATTTTTTTGAACTGAGTTGGTTCAATGACATCTAAGATTTCTTCAATTTCTCCTAAAAACATCACCTAGGTTAAAAAAATTTTCTTTTAAGAAACACGGATATATGATATGATATAGAAAAATGAGAAAGTTAACCCACAAATTACATAGTGGACAAAAAAGGTCTTGATAGCTATTCTATTAATACCAAGTCTCATCCCCATAGAATATCTCCTGCTTGGTAGCAGGGACAATAGAAGCATGGTTTATAGCCGAGATTCTGAGTTTTAATAAAATGCACTATTTCTGCTGAGCGAAACCCACCTCTTTCTGGCTGCATGTTTTTGGCCAAAATTTCAGCAATCCTCTGATCACCTGCAAAAAAAGGACAGTTTTAGCATGAGTTAAGCAATGAAGCTGGTTAATCCCAGGAAAGTTTTTTCATTCTGAAGTAGATCAATATTATTTAATATAAGCATATCCAGACTTTCTGCTCAGCTTTAGATGTGTATTAATTTAATAAAAAAAATTTGGGGGGGGGGGGCGCAGTAGCTGGCTGGGAATAGAACCCAGGCCGCGGTGTTGAGTGTGCTGAAGCCTAGCCACTATACCACCAAGGAACCCCCAAATTTAATAAATATAAGTGCCTTTGTAACCCAGATTTGGTTTTAGTTGCTAGGGATACTGTGATGAACAAGATAGGTGAGATCCCTAATTTTCATGTAAGTTATCAAACACACAGAATAATTACAACAATGGATCATGAATTTAAGTGAACAGAGTTGTAAAAATTTGTATTAAACTGAATATAACAGTGTATTAGATAATACTACCTGCCCAATTATAACTTAATCCAGAAACCCCAGAGTGGTTCAACTCAGTATAGTTACAGGTTAAAGGGGGTGAAAACTATGAGAGTATCTCAAGAGATTTTGAACAGTTATTTAATATTTTGACTAAAAATTTAGTAAGCTAGAACTAAGTATCAGAAACCATCAGCAGTCATCTTATATAATGGGTTCTTAGAAACAGACTGTAAACCATCTAGGCCTGGTGCTTTCATGGAAGTAGATCTTTGACAGACTTTTAGGTTAATTTACAGTTACTGGTCTCAGCCAGTAATGAACACTCGTTCAAAATAAAACTGGGAGAACGCTGTTCTGGAGTCAATCCAGTAAGATGAAAAAGATCTGATTAATAATATTGGAAAGGGATACCAGAATTACACTTACTTGTCTAAGTATATAGTAGTTATACATTTTTATGATTTTAAAATAACATTTACATGTTACCATAAATACACTTAAAACAATATTACTGAGTAGGAAAAATTACTAAAATGAGTGGGAAAATTCAACATATGGTTAGATAAAAGATACATAAAAATCAATACCTTTATTTAAAAAAGCATCAGTAATAACTGCTTTTCATAACAAGAACTAATGTATGAGGGCTGTCCAGAAAGTATCCGGACATGTAATATGAAAAATAGGGGCAATTTATGGCTGGAATTTTTCCAGACAGCCCTCGTACATAAAAGAATAAAATTTGCAAGAAATGTTGAAGATTTATATGAAGAAAACTAGAAAACTTATACTGAGTACCATGAAAGACTACATACAAATAGATGAAATGTGTACAGATATTATTTCTCCTGTGCTAATACATGATTTTAATGAAATGCCACCTGTTTTCTGAAACTAGAAACTTATCCTAAAATCCATAAATGTAAGCAGATAGCCAAGAATTTTTTGGGGGGTAGATGGGAGAATTAATGGAATGGAAGCTGTACTCTGCTATCAGCAATTAAAACAGGATGGTATTACCATGGAAACTGACAAAATATATAGGAAGTAGAGAAGTATCTAGACAGACTCATGTTTATATGGAGTTGAATGTACGACAAAGGTGACATTTCAGTTCCACAGGAAACATGAATTAGTCAGTAGTTGGACCAGTGGTTCACCATTTATAAAGAAAAAATGCAGCTCCTTTGGTAGGCAGAGTCCTAAAATGATCTCCCATGATCCTTACTTCCTGATTTTACACTCTTGTATAATAATCCCTTTCTCAAGTGTGAGCTGGCCTAGTGACTTGGTTCTAACCAATAGAATTGTGGCAAGAGACAGTGTCACTTCCATGAGTATGTTAGAAAAGACTGACTTCTATCTTACTAGCAGACTCTAAAGCCTTCTTGTCTTACACGCTTTAATAAAGCAAGATGCTGTGCTGGAGACCCACGTGACAAGAACTGAGGCCCTCAGTCCAACAGCTTTGAGGAACTGCATTCTACCAAAACCACATGACCTTAGAAGCAGAGCCTCCCTCAGCTGAGCCTTTCTAAGAGACTGCATGCAGCCTTTTGAGAAGCCTGAAGCAGAGGACCCGGCTAAGTCATGCTGAGATTCCTGATTCACAAAACTATGAGATAATAAATGTTGGTTGTTTTAAGACACTAAATTTTGTGGTAATTTATTATTCAGCAATGGAAAATTAATGAACAGTTCCTTACCCTTGTCACACACAAATTTCAATTTCAAACAGTACATGTTGAATGGTGGCCCTCAAAAAGGTATGTCTGTATCCTAATCTCCAGAATCTATGAATGTGACTTATTTGGAAAGTGGATCTTTACAGGTATCATTAAGTTAAGGATCTCAGGATGAAATCATACTGGGTTATCAGGGTGGGCCCTAAATCCAACAGTGTCCTTATAAGAGAGACACAGGAGAGGCGGCAGCAATGTGAGATTGGAGTGATGCAGCCACAAGCCAAGGACACCGGGCGACACCACAAACTGGAAGAGGCAAGGAACAGAATTCTCCCCTAGAGCATCTGGAGGGCATACAGCCTGCCAACACCTTGACTTTGGACTTCAGAACTGAGAGAGAATAAATTCCTGTTATTTTAAGCCACCAGGTCTTGTGGTAATTGGTCATGGCAACCCTAGGAAACAGTTATAGATGGAATAAAGTTTTCATAGGTAAAAACTAAATCCATAAAATAACCAGAATATGATGCTAGAGAATATTTTTAGAATCTCAAGGTAGATTTTTTTTTTTTTTTTTTTTAGCATGACAAGGCCAGAAGTCATAATGACAAATTCCATTACATAAAATTTTTTGTAGTTCTTTAAGGCAAAGATTAAAAACTATATTCACAATTAAAAGAAAAACTCCAAATGGATTAAATTCTAGAAATATATTTACCAATTTACACGGCTATACTAAGATTTCAAGGTACTTCCTCCACATTGTGCTTCATGATTTTGTATTGTGTGAACCAAATTAACACTTTACTTTCATAAAAAAGTAACAATAAAGTCATTTCTATTTTAGAAAATAATTTCAATACAAGATTTAGGTACATAAAGAATGTAATAAACTAGCCACAGCTCTGACTGATTTATAATAATTGGTAGAAGGCTGTCACATGAATGGTTTCTAGAAAATGAGTATTAAGGCTCAGACCCAAGTAACATGGCCATAATTTTGGTGTTAGAATGGCCTATAGTAGAAACTGTATGATCTCATATCTACAGATTGTTATGAATTGAAAAATAATTTCGTCAACTTGGACATTAACCTTATTATATCCTCATCCTGCTCCTAATTCCATTAACCCAACCAACTCACCTAAGCCAGGTGTCTGGCCGTCCTCCCTTGCCCTAATCTTCTCTTTAAAAAGAAATCACTCATTTTCCCTATCCAATAACCCCATATTAATTTAATATATTTAAATTATTATCTTTTTACTATTCACCAAGCATGGAACATGGCTTATTAAATTCTGGGTTTTTTTGTTTCAACTCTAATGAGAGTCACGAATTTATGTTATGTTTTAATACTTTAGAGATTTATGTGGTTTTAAGTAAATAAAAGGGCTTTTAATTCTTCTGATTTGTCTTTAAGAACTGTTTTTAAGCTGTTTCCAGAAAGAATGACAAGTCTAAAAGTCTAAAAACTGAAGATATCAAGGACTGGAAAAAATGTATGTTGTTCCTGTACACAAAGGTCAAATCACAGGGGACACTAAGTATGCAGTGTTCCAGGAAGGCCTCAGAATGTTCATTATATGAAGAAAACTTAGTTTAAATATTTAGATGTAGGATACCTAGAAGGCACTCTCAAAATTTTGTTTTCTATGCTTTTATACTTTTCTGTTTTCCCCTACCTTTTGTTCTTCTTGAATCTTCAGTTTTCATAACATTTGTATTTTCTCCTGAATCTTCGTATGATATCAAATAGTTAGCAGAATTCAAATACTGAGTTGCTATACTGATTCACAGAGTAAACAACCTTTATTCCAAGATTATATCTCAATTACCAAAGGCAAGGAAATGTTTTCAATCCTTGTCATGTGGTTTTTCATTCAAAAAAGGGACAATCCTATTTCTAAAGACAAAACAGAACTCAGTGGAATAATTTTGGGACTTCCACAGTGTGTTTTAATTTTAAAAAGTGTATCAAGATTGAAAAGATTATCAGTGAAGATAATATGTGTTATTATCTGCAGCATTTGATCTTGTCACCACACATTTCAACTAATATATGTTACTGTTAATCTACATTTAAGTTATTCGAGACTCATAACTCATCAGAACTTCCCCTCCCCACCGTGTTCTTTGAATGTAGATTCGCCTCACACTCCTTTGAAATGATTTTAAAGCACATTACTACTACTGTCTGATAATTCTATAATGGTAATGTAACAGTATAAAGAAAAGGACAATGAAATGCTACAATGTAGACCAAAAGCATAAAAATAAATAGAATACTTACTGGTTCTGTTAGTGTTGTATCTTTCTCCAGGAACTGTACGACACAGTAGGCTAACTAAAATGTAAAAGAGTGAAGTAACATTTAGTGATGCAGGAGGTTTATATTTAGGTAACAAAAATGACCACCTCATTTTGATAATATTTTACTCTTTAATCTCAATATATGTAGAATTACTATACTCACAATTGTATAACTTTCTAACCTTGAAAGCAAAACTTCTAGCTCAAAAAAGATGTTTTTTCAGTATTATCTTCTGAATATTAAAGTTAACTGAAATAGGACTACAGCTAACATTTTAGTCTTTGAGCATGTTTCTACATTTATGCCTATGCTGATATATTACTAAGTATTAATAGAGATTAACATCCTTCTCTAACTAGGTTATCACAGCTAGATGAAACATTCTACAGATTTGTGGGACTTAATTCATTGTCACGTAGTTAACTAGGTCAGGGTCTGAACTACAAAAAGAACTTGATATTATCTTTCTTACATCTACACTTAATATTCATTGAGCTTATTTAATAACACTAAATATAATACTTTTATAAAAAGTTGCTTTGGGCAACTTACAAAGTAAATTACTTAACTGTACTTAAAACTGCTGCCTCAGTATTTCTTTGAAACAATCTTTAAAATTTTTTTGAAACTTACCTGAGCATGAAACAAAGCTAATCCTTTTGCAGTATGCATAGGAATAAGAACCTTCATTAGAAATTGTTTATGTTCTGCTTTCAGTGGCAATGCAAAGCCATTGATAATACTGGAGGGAAAAAAAGGCAGGGGGAAGGATTAAGTAGTTACAACTTATTTGCAGAAGTTATTATAGCCATGAGTACATAAGGAACAGTACTCTGCTGCAGTCCTAGTGATGAATTACTCATCTTCAAACTACTTTAGACAGATTATTATTATAAAGTCTTTTCTCTCCGTCATTCAGTGATCCCCAAAGAAAACAACGACTACCAATTAATGTCCTAGGAGGCAATTTCTGTTCTATCTTTCTATAAAAGCCTATCTCTTCATTTATGCATTGTTGCCTTTATTTTTCCTTCCCAAAGCCAGAAGAGTCTATCACAATATCATTAAGGATT
This sequence comes from Lyroderma lyra, assembly GCA_004026885.1. Lineage (NCBI taxonomy): Eukaryota > Metazoa > Chordata > Mammalia > Chiroptera > Megadermatidae > Lyroderma > Lyroderma lyra. The sequence goes on from PVJL010004138.1 coordinate 98,286, forward strand.
TTCAATATTTTCTGATGTAATCTGAAGCTACTACTTAATAGACTATCACTTGTACTTTTCAAAAGACAGACCCTTTATAAACTTAGCTTTGGCAGAAAATAAAATGAAAGTACTTCCAAGAGCTATTGATTTATATAGTACTTATACAGAAAATTTTCAAACAAAAAGTTCAAAGAAACAATTAGACAAATCTTCCTTTTCACAAATCTTAAACATGAGTAACATTGGTATTACCTATTAAAAATTCTTCATTCTATTATCCACTTAGATGAAAAGTAGGTTACAAATTTCTAAAAAGTTTAAATGCAATGAAATGATGTCCACAAAATAGGCTAAAAAAAAATGACTCAAGTACTATCAGTTAAACTTGTAGATTTCATTCAGACAGTTTCTTTTACTTTATTAAAGGATCTGAAATTAAGTAGTTCTCTCCATAATTGTTCTCTAAAACAAAGTGGAGGGATTCAAACTTCTCTCAAGTTAATATTACTATGTTGTGAGTAAGGAAGGCAAAATGTTTGTGTAAACTGAAATCAAAGGCTGTAGATTCTTCTCAAATGAACAGATGAACTAAGAATGGTCTGTCAGTATCTGAACAAGAATACTGGTAACTTCATCAAAGATTCACTATAGTTTCTTTCATTTCTTCCCAATCAGATCCTATACATTTGTGAGGCAGTTTGGAAAGTTCAAGCATAAAACATGCCACAGCTGCAAAAGCAGAAAGCCTATTCTGAAACATGTCTTCCATGGCAGTACTTTAATATGCCAACCCCCTGAGAAGCTATGAAGAGTTCATTTGAGAAACGATGTCTTGCACTCTGTATTTTTTTGTTACTGATGATATTCAGTATTATTTTATATTAGTTTCAGGTGTACAGGATAGTGGTTAGATATTTATATAATTTATGCAATGACCCCCCAATCCCAATTAATCTAGTACCTGTCACTATGTATAGTTGTTGCAACACTTGACTATATTCTCTATGCTGTACTTTACGTACCGATGACTACTTTTTAACTATAGTAATTTGTATTTCTTAATCCTTCACCTTTTTCACCCAGCTCCCAAACCCCCTCTAGCAACCATCAGTTTTTCCTCTGTATCAGTCTGTTTCTGTTCTGTTTGTTAATTTACTTTGTTCTTTAGATTCCACATGTAAATGAAATCATGTGGTATTTGTCTTTCTTTGTCTACCTTATTTCACTTAACATCAATACCCTGTAGGTCTATCCATGTTGTCAGAAATGCTAAGATTTCATTCTCTTTTATGGCCAAGCAAAGTTACTTAATTCTTAAAAAGAACAAATAAACTGACCTACCTTCCTAATATTTCAAGGAGCTCAGCAACACCATTGAAATGCTCTGTTTCATATATAAACCTAAATTTAAAATAAAGATATAATGAGATATCAGACATTAGAAAACTAAACTGGGCAGGAAGGTATAAAGAAATCAACCCAGAGCGTAACTGTAAGAACTGCGCAAATATGCTGTAATTCATTATAAACTACTTTGCCTCACATCAGTTAACTTAGCAGTTTATAAAAGGTCTATTTCCTACTAAATCAGATACTTTACAATATTTCCTATTTAAACATATACATTTGCTAAAGATAACAACATAATTTCACCTGGAATATTTTATTTTACTTAAAAATTTACGAGAAAGATATTTTTTTCCCCAAGGGAATACTTTTCAATATAGGAAACCTTTACTCATAGGAAAAATCCAAGAGAAAAGGACCCATGTATAATAAAAACCACTTTTATTTAGAATTTCTGTAAACCTGAACTACACAGGCTGCCTAGTTCTCCAAGGTTAGGATCACCTTTAGGGCAGGGAGTCAAACTCAAATGACTATAGGACGGGGAAGGTACCAGACACTGAGGTGGACTTAGGAGAGGATGACACTCTAGGAGGCAGCTGCTACTCATTGCTAATTGTTACAATGCAAAAGTGCTAGCCTAATTTTGCCACATCTTCCATTAAAACAAACAAACCAAACCTGCAGTGTGGGTATCAAAGTGAAATCTCCTAATGTGAAGCAACTACTTAATAGACTATCATTTATAAAGTAGTCAAAAGATAGATCCTTTATAAATTTAATTAGCTTTGTGAGAAAATCAAATGAAAGTACTTCTAAGAGCTATTGACTTAAACAGTATTTATACAGAAATTTTTCAAACGAAAAGCTCAAAGAAATAGATAACTAGACAAATTCTCCTTTTCACAAATCTTAAACACAAATAACAATGCTATTACCTATTAAAAATTCTTCATTACTATTATCCACTTAGATGCAAAGTAAGTCACAAATTTCTAAAAAGTCTGATGCTATTAAATCATCCACAAAATAGGCTAGAAAATGACACAGATACTATCAGTAAAATTTGGAGATTTCAGATATTAAAAATTAACAAAAAGGAACTGGAATAAAAAGAAAATATGAAAATAAAAGTGACATATTTGACTATATGACCAATTTACCTGAGGAAAATGTTGTTAATTTGCTTTCTGATGAATGCTCTTAATCCGAGAAATTTCCCATAAATTCGATGCAGAACAGTCTTCAGGAAGTCACGTTCTCTGGGATCTTCACTATCAAAAAGCTCCAGGAGCTTTAAAAAAAATCTGAGAAATTACTTTTTAAAAATAATTGAGCTAAAACTTCACTTTATGCTAATACTGACTAAGATAACCCATGAAATCTCTAAAAAGATTTTAAAATTCTGCCTCATTAGATTGATTTTATTCTTGCCCTAGTGAAGCTAAAGAAAAGCTTAGGGAATATTTCTTTTCACTTATTTTTAAAAAATGACACAATAAATAAAAAATTCAAGAAATGTTAATTTTTTTTGTCTTTGCTACTCATTTTAAATTCTATCCTACTCTTGACTACTAACCATGGCCCAGAACTCTAGAACACTGAAATTAGAGAGATTTTTAATGCTTTTTGATAGTAAGTCAAATTGCATTTAAAATTTTAAGCTTGGAGACTGCAAGTCACTGAATAAATGAAGTTTAAAACAATACATGTACAAATGCACATTTCCAATTTACCAGAGTTATACAAACGAAGGCAGTTTTTTTTTTTGTGATTTTACACTAAAATTTCAATAGTCATCATGCCAACAGCACAAAAATTAGTATTTAGTTAACAGGAATAACTATTGGCAGATACATGCTAATGGAGTGGAACTCATTCATAAAATAACACTGAAATAGACCACAGATTTTTATTTAAAGTCAGCAAATGGCTGAAAAATTTCAAACCTGTTCAAACTGGTTAAATTAGCATTTTCCTGTACCTCTACAGAACTCCAGCAAAGGCGGGATTAAAGAGATCTTTGAAAAATTTTAAGTCAAAAGCTCAATTTTCTATTTTAAAATGGTAAAGTTTCTTCTGTCAAAAAAAAAGTATTACTGTATTTTAAACAAAATACTTAAGTTTCTTAGGAAAAGTATAAAGTAATCTCCTGTTAGAATATAATTCCATATGCAGTCATCAAGGAATTTTATGTTCTGTACTTTGGTATTCGTAATTACAGTCATGACGGCGGGCTCTGAACCTGATCTGAAGTTCTCTTCCCATTCTGTCTTGAATTATATGTAATTGTTTACATATGTATCTCTTCTACTAGAGTGGATATTTTCTGAGAATAGTGATGACTTCAGTCATACTTACATCCCTCTCCACAAGTTTCTTGCTTAGAGTTTATGTTCTCTGTTTCTGAGGTTATGAAAGGTGCTGTATGAAGCTCCAACAGAACTCTCCATGGAGCATGAGAATTTGTGTTAATATGCCTAATAAATCCAGTTCAAATTATTCTAGTTAAAAATGACTAAAATACTCACTTCAAACACTCATATCCATGTTTCTGACGTCGGGTTTACTTGGAACATACACTTTCAAATTAATAAAAGGAGCCCTTAATTAAGGTCATCATGTCTAATTCAAGAATAAAAGTTAATATAAGTTGATTCTCAGGGAGAAAATATTTAGAGAATAATTGTTAGCTAAGTGTCAAATCTACTTAGAGAAACCTATTTTGAAATATCATGATCCAAATAAAACAGTCTACTTTGATACATAATATTACATAATGAAACACACAAAACTAGTATTCCAGAAATTGTTTCCTTTCCTGGCTCTGATACTTTCATCTAACTGCTTTTAAGGGTAATTCATAACCTGTGAGCCTGTATCTTCATTAATAAAGAAAGTTGAAACCAATTCTTTTTTTTTTTTTTTTAAAGGTCAGAAAACCAGTTCAAATTCTGAATGTGCCATCTACTAGTAGCTGCATAGTTCTATTTACATAAGGACAAGGGCCTGGTACATAAAAAGCACTCGATAATCTTACCTTCTTTCTTTCTTCTGAAACCCTATGATGTGAACATAACCTGAAACTATGCAATTCTTCTCTTGAAAAATTGAATGTCTAAATTTATAACTTAGATTTTTCTCTTGTATTTCTAAGTCTTAAAACTTACCATCTAATCAAATAATTTCAAAATAGAAAACCTGAGCACACTAATAATACTTCAGGAAAGTGGTTTGTGAAAGCACGGTCTATAGACTGCTAAAAGTAAGTTATTGGGCCTTGGCTTCTCAGCTAATTCAGGAATTTAGAAAAAAAGGTGGAAAAGGGTCCCGCCCTACCAGTTTTCTTCTTCTCCCTCTAACCCACTGAATAATCCAGCAGCTGAAAGACCTCAGCTCCAGAATGAGGAAGCACTAAGGCAACTATTTCCCTCAATCTGCTATTATTTTATTATTATTATCTTTTTATTTTTTTTTTTATTTTATTTTATTTGTATGTGGGTAGTTCCCTGGCTGGGAATTGAACCCAGGCCGCAGCGTTGACGTTGACAGCGCCAGCACCGAAGCCTTAAGCCACTGCACCACCAGGGAACTCCCCTATTATTTTAAATACATTTAATATGGCGTTACTAGAGTTCTTTAATACACTATATTCTGTAGCACACAAGAGCTACGGAAGGAAATAAATATGCATTCATTTGCAATTATCAAAATAACAGTTCCATTTCATCTGATTTTTTACTTGTGATTGAAATGTACACTTTACTAACACTCCTAGTATTTCTTTGCTGTTTGAGTGGCTGAAAGATAGGTTCTTACATATTGTCTCCACAAGTTTCTTGCTTGGTCTATTAATATAGTCACAGCAACTAGTCAGAATACTTTATGAGGTCAGGGGTAGTTACAAATGACCAAAAATGAACTCCAAGTATGTGAAAGTCATGTCTGTAAAATCTTTATTGTAGGGGACACACAATGATGGCACAGAGTGGGAAAGGTCCCCGTACCAATTTTAATCCTGGTACCAATTTTAATCCTGGCCGTACCAATTTTAATCCTGGCCGCAGCACTGGGTTGATTTATTTTATCGCTACTCTTTCACCGATCTAATCCCTGTCTTTCAAATGCAAATAACTAGAAGAGAGGATCAAATCCTGATGAGACCTTAGTACTGATAAGCATCTCAAAAGAGAAAACAGACCTAGAAAGGTTTGGTCTACTTCACAGTTTTTGTTTCTAATGTGGGTAGTTCCCTGGCTGGGAATCAACCCAGGCTGCAGCGTTGACAGCGCTGAAGCCTAGCCACTACACCACCAGGGAACTCCTACTTCACAGTTTTATCTAGGGCCAGCCAATGTCACATATTTAAAATGAGACCTTTAGTAGAAAAAGATTTTGAAAATAAAACTGAACACATTATGAGAAATTAATTTTGAGTATATAGGTTCCAAAAATAAAAATTTAGCAACAAAATGGATGGACCTGGAGATCATCATGCTTAGTAAAATAAGCCAGACAGAAAAAACAAAGAACTGTATGACTTCACTCATATGCAGAATATAAAACTGAAAGCAAAGAAAAAAAGAAATGAACAAACAAATAACCCATGGACACAATCAATAGTTTAATGTTTATTTGGGGACAAGTGGATCAGGGAGGGGAGAAAGGGGTAGGGGTGGAGGAAGCTAAATATAAGGTGAAGGAAAGAGAAATCACATTAGGTGGTGAACTTACTATACATCAAGTTGACAATGCACTGTGGAATTATATGCCTGAAACCTATGTAATCCTTGCTAACAGATGTCACCCCAATAAGTCTAACAATAAAAATGAATTAAAAAAACATAAATAAATAAATGGTAAGAAAAAAATTTTGTAAAAAGAAGGAAGGTATCATGTGTTTAACTCTATCTCCTTTTCTTCTTAAAGCTCCCATGTTATCTGTGGTGTAGGAATTAGGTGGCTAGAATGCCCAGGGTGGAAGGGAGAGGGAAAGGTAACTGATACTTGAAAACAAGGAAGAAGCCTAGTCCGAACTCCTAAAATGATCCCATTTCCATTTTTTCACTGTCATTACAAAGTCACAATGCTTAAAACATGTCAAGTTTAAGTTCAAAGGCTTAAAATTAAGTGGGGGAAAAAAGGTTTACGCTAAGATTTAAAGGTCATACCACATTTTCTCAGCTATTGCAAAAAGGCTTGCTTTTCTGGTCTTTATAAAATAATTTGAGAATCTAGGATTGGATAGTATAATTTGAATGACTTCCTGATCAGCTCAGCCTTGATTAAAAATACTCTTATATTCTCAAAGCTCCTTTACTTTTATCCTAATTGTCTGACAAGAATATTTAAGTGCTGTTACATTGAAACAAATCACTTAAGTTTTGAAAGACTATTCTATTCTGATCACAAGTTAATAAATCATTGCTAAGATGAATATAAGAAAACTTAAGACATAAGAATTCCTCACCTGTTGTACAAATTTCTGATCGATGTATCGCTTTGCAATGCTAGGCTGGAAATCAGGGCTCTCCAAAAATCTTAAGAAGAATTCATACACCAGCTACGAGAGAAAGTCGATATAACATGTGCTCTTAAGTTACCATGTCACACCAAAAACACACCTCCCTTACCGACTTAGGAGATTTCAGATCTCATTATAAATAGTGATGAATTGGTAACAGTTTTTAAAAAAACTAAATAGATATTTACAATTTGGTCTCCTAAGGCTGGTAAATTTGGGGAATGATTTATTTCTCTGAATTACTTGTTAACAATGTTAAGTTACAGGAGCTAAAAAATAAGGAGAGTGCCTATAAAATATTTAATTAAGAAGACTATTCTGCTGTCCATGTTCACTGGGAACATGCTCTCTCTGCAGTAGACTACTAAGCTACTTCCATTTAATCTCCAGATTTTGTTAAATACACGGCCAGAAACCTCCAGATAAGAGTAAGCTGAATTGCAAGGGGCAGTGTATCAACAACAATAAAAACAGAAAAACTTCAAGTCTTTACATAAAACTACAGTGGGAAACAAGTCAAAACCAGCATACCTTAACCACACTAGGGAAATAATGAACCAAATTATGTAAGTAGAGGACTCAGGAAGGAAAGTCTGTGCACCACAGCAAATACATGAGAAGTCACAGCAGGCCTTCTACTTAAAAAGTGCTAAGCATCTTAAAAGTAATAGCAAATGTTCACTTGCTACCATAAATCAGAATTAAAAGTAATAATGAGTTCAATGTGCCTCCACTACATCTACATCTATCTTCCAAGGAGAAAGGCAAATACACTAAAGTTTTGTTTTGTTTTTGTTTTTGTAACCTAACAGCTAGAAAAGGCAGGATAGCCTATAATGTGCTTCAGTTTATTAGCGATTAAACAACATATGAATCTGGCACCTTAATATTAAAAAAGGTGTATTAGATCCCAAAGTAAAAACAGGCATTCAGTAAACACTGAGGGATGGAGTTAGGTCACATACAGAAGGGAGAAGGAAAGAGGGCTACACTGAATTCACAGACCTCACAACATACCGAAAAGCACAACTCTGTTTTCATCCCAGTTTTACAGAGGAGGAAGCAGAGAAGTTAAGCAGCTTCCCCAACATCATATATGTAGAAAAGTAACAAAACAGATGAGAGCAGAAGTTTGTGACCAAAATCACTTCCATTTCACCATGCTTCATAATGACAATTCTATTACTTGTTAAGAATTTGTGTATGTAAACTTTTGCTTCATTTAACTAAGGCACATCCGTACAAGTAATTATACTTTTAGACACTCATTTATGAGGTCTAAAAAGAAAAAGTGATGGTTAGTTGAATTATTTGGAAGATCTAATTTGTTGTTAAAAGTGAAACTAAAAAGGCAGGAGGAATTAAACCTCCTAAGAATTTGTGTCTATCTGTTTTAGGGCCATAGACTACCTGGCACAGGCAGTAAAGCTTTGAATAATTAAGAGCAAGGACTTTGTTGTAATACCTGAGTTGTAAACCTGATTCTGCCATTTACTATTTACATAATGTTGGGCTTCATCTTACCTTACCTCTGAAATGTAAACAATACCAACTTTACAGTGTTACTATAAGGACTAAATGAGATGATGTATAGAAAGCAGTTGCTGCTACCTCTGGAACACTGTTAGTGCCCAACAAATGGTAGCTATCATTAATTGCTATTAATATAATCAGCTAAACATGATCAGCAGTCTTACAAATGCCACTGGTCATATATAGGCAAATACATTAAATTCTCTAGAAAAACACTTCATTGTGCTTGCCTGAAGATTTCAGGTCATTAATATTACCATCTTAAAAATATGTCATATTTGAAGCTTAGGCAACAGTCCTTTGAACTTGGTGACTTTTACTTTTTCCTTCGGAGCCCGGCTTATTTTAAAAAAAAAGAAAATTATATGTAACCTGAAGGTGTCATTTGAGTATTCTCTGAGCATTTTAACTAAACATTTGGAGGAACAATAGGGCCCCAAAATACACGAAGCAAAAACTGGCAGAATTGAGGATATAGACAATTCAACAATAGTTGGAGACTTCAGTATTTCACTTTCAATAATAGACAGAACTACACAGAAATTAATAAGAAAATAGACGACTCGAACAACATAAACCAACTAGACCGAACAGATTTTTATAACACTCCACCTAACAACAACAGAAGACACATTCTTCTAAAACGCACATGAAACATTCTATAGGACACACTGTATGCTAGGCCACACAAGCCTCAATAAATTTGAAAAGGATTGAAAACATTCAAAGTATAGTCTCTAACCACAATGGAATAAAAATCAGAAATAAATAACAGAAAGATATGGAGTCACAAATATGTAGAAATACACTCTTAACAGTCAAAAAAGAAATCACAAGGGGAATTAGAAAACATCTTAAGGTGAATGAAAACAAAAATAACAATGTATCAAAACTTATGGGCAACAGATGTTAAAAATAAAATGTGTACACAGTTATGTTAACAGCTTTCATCACAACAGCTAGAAGGTACAGATAACCCTAATGCCCATCACTGATTAATGGATAAACAAAATGTGGAATCTTATCCAGTCATTAAAAGGCAAGAAGTACTGATACATGCTACAATATTGATAAACCTTGAAAATATTATGCTAAGTGAAAGAACTCAAACACAAAAGGCTACATATTATTTGATTCCATTTATATTAAGTACCCAGAAGAGCCAAATTCATGGAGAAAGACTGGGAGCTGTCAGGAAGTTACTGCTCATGACAAGGGGGTTTCCATTTGGGGTAATCAAACTGCTCTGGAACTAGATAGTTGTTCCAGAGGGTTGCACAGCATTGTAAACGTACTGCATGCCATTGACTAGTACACTTCAAAATGGTTTAAATGGTAATGTTAAGTGTATTTTATCACAATAAAGTGAAAAACAACTTATTTTGAGAAAATTCATGTTAAAGAAACTTATTAAAAGTCAACTACTTTAAATAGACACATAAGAATAAAAAACAAAATATAAATAGAACCCTCCTAAAAAAGACTCGGATCTAAAAGAGAAAACCATGATTTCAGCAGAATATCATACGTGCAAAAACTGTCGATACATAATTATGTTCCATACTTGTATGTGGGGCCAAGAGGCCTCAAGCGTGGGCTCATCCTCTTCTGGATCAAAATCTGGATTATCACTTGGAGGAAGAGTACGGAAGATGTTAGCACTGATCTATAAAGAAAAATGAATTTAGATTTATGTTCTTTGTTGTGTAACTGAATTCAGCAATGCAAAATGAAATCGCTTTAAGATAATTTTGTTTAAGAAAAAAGCTAAGTTGTTGCTGTAGGCTTAGTTCCCAAACCCGTCAGCATCTTCACCGTATGAAGAAGGCAGGCGTTTGTTTTTCTCTGCTCTCTGTCCCCCGGTAACTGACTTCTTCAAATGCCCAGCTACTTAAGATTACAGATCGCCTCTGCATTCCTCTTCCTTAAATTGCAAGTTGTTCTTTCCAAGTTTTGCTTTGAGAAGAAGGGAGGGGAGAGGAGGGAACTGGGGGAGGAAAAGCATGAGGTCCCTAACTCTGCCTATCCCTACCTGGATTCTTTTCACCTTTGCACAATTCCCCCCATATTCTAACCCAGCCAATTACTTCACTTCCAACCCAAAAGAGTCTGGTGAATTATCTCCATTCTTATCCATACAAACCACATGAAGGAAGAGGAGGGCGGGGTAGAGTCTGTTCCCTTCTATCACATAGTTTATAAATACCCCATTACGACTGAATTTACTGTATTTCATCTACTCTCAGTCTTAAAAAAAATCATTAATCTCTCTGTAATCAGGCTGTGCGCTGAGCGTCTTCATTTCAGAGTCAATTACATACATACAGTATTTATAATTTCAACTTTCGCACTATCTTAGTACCAAGGTAAATTACGTATCTTTTTTCTGTAGCAAAGGATAGACTGTGGTCCTAGCTCACAATTCTTTGAAGAATGATGAACAAACTGACAGACTAAATGGTTCGTTCAGTAAACATTTAAGGCCATACTATTGGGGGTTTGGCCATTTGAGATAAACTATTTGGGGAACAGAAGATGAAACAAGGGGTATTTGGTGGTAGAAGCAAATTTCCAGCTGTTCTTATTAAGTGGCATCTATGGTAGGCCAAGTAACTGCTAACAGTCCATTACTATAACCATAAGACTAGAAAGCAGTAACGTAGAACTCAAAGTCAGTACATGAGGACAGAACCAATAAATAATTAGATGGACATCAATTTTATAGAGTTGGCAGAAAGTCAGATAAAACTTGAAAAGAAAATACATCCCACGAGAGCATAATTCACCTTTCAGATCACACTTACTAATGTTGGTAGTAAAAGAAAAAGTTAACCTTGTAGCCACCAATAAAATTAACTGTATATAACAAATGTACTGAAGAGCTTTAAAGGACTAAGTGGGTGAGTTTACTTCATTCCCATCTAGAAATTAAGTATCCAGAAATTTATAAAAATAAATAAAAAGGATGAACCATACACACCTTTCTATTTGGAAAAAGAAACTAAATCCCAGATTTTATTAGCATATAGCAAATTTACAGAATAGTTTGACTCAAATATTTGAGTACTTTCAGTATCTAAGTAAACAGCTTTATAGATATAAAGTATCTTTCTAGGACTTTCAAAATTCCTGTATACAAACCATTTGAAATCAGTAAAGTGGATATATTGCTTTTTCTCTCTGAACATTTCTAAATGATAAACACAAAACAAAATAAGTTTATCAAGATTCAGTATTTATATTCTCAAACTGTCACTTTTTACTGTCTGTGGGAGTTTAAGAAGCCAATTTCATTATGATTAATGTTCTCTCTATAGCTAATCTTTAAATATTTTTAAGGCTTTTATTTTTGTTTTTCAAAAAATACCATAAAAATTTTTCAAAGTCCTTTCAACAGGTCTTCTAGTATAATGTGATGAAAGAAAAATTATCTAATATATCAGAGCAAAATTTAACTTCCCTACACATTTCTCTCTTCCCCCAGAATATATACTAGGCTAGGGGAAGGAAATGAAGGCAACTATAGGTTATACTTGCTAGAACCTGCTATACCCTGGACATTTAGGCTTAAATTATATACTCAGTGACTCTCTAATTATTCTAACTGAATTTTTTTGTATTTTGTTAGTATGCACCAAAATACAAAAATCACAAATCCTAAACAAAATTCTACTGTCTGATGGAGAATAGGGTTGAATCATTAAACAGTATCCTAAACAATCTTACTTCAATAAAGTTGGCAGTAATTTATTTTTCACATATTTCAAACATTTCTATTAGTTAACTTCTTAAAGGTCCTGAGTTTTTATTAAAATTCAAGTGTTATAAAATCTACAAATATGAAGCAGTAAAATATCCTAAATGAGAATTTTTTAGACCTGACTTCCTTACCCACCACTGAAATGTGGAAAACCCTATAGTGTGTGTTTGAGCTTCTCTTCCCACTTTAGACGTTCTCTCTTAGTGACTATTCAAACTCATTGCTTTAATTATCTATCAATGTGTGTAATCTTGAGCCTACATTGTTCTCCCAAGCTTCAGATCTGCAGTATCCAATATGGTAGCCAACAGCCATTGTGGCCACTGAATTTCCAATTATAAGCAAATGACAGCATCATTGGAATGAATGCATAATATTTCAAATGGACTACTTAAAAAGACATTCTTTTGCATACATTAATTATTATACATTAAAAATCATCTCATTAATTCATAATTACACCTCAGGTCTTACTTGAATTTATATAAATCTGAGGAATGTAAATTTGGAGGCTTACCATTTTTACTATATCAGAATACGCTGATTCAACAATTACACCACGATTAGTTGAAACATACTCAACCAGTTCATTCAGTGTTGCTCTTTTAATTTCTTTGCTCTTCAAGTCTGAAACAGAGTCCATGAAATCAAACAGTACACAACACTGCTGCAATTTCTGACAGAAAAGCTCTTGTTGTTCATTTGAAGTGGCATCTATAAATAAAAATAAAGAAAAACTTAGAAATAACCTACTCAGAAGTTACCATTATATGTTTATTAATTTTGTAGAAGCTATTCGCATACATAAAATAAAACTTCTTTCAAAAATCTAGTGAGAAATTTACCCATCTAATCCCATCATCCATGCCAGAAAATGGAATTTATACTGGTCTCTTCCTCCTCTCTCACTACCTATAATCAAATCATTAAATGTATTTAATGATTGTTGAACATATCTGAAATCTATTCTTGTCATTTCCACTGCCATTTTAACTCTCATCTAGACCCCAGCAATGATATCCTAACTGTTCCTCTAGCTTGGTGCCATAACCACTGTAACCCCTGATTTATCTTCTAAACTACCTTAAGAGCTAAAACCTTGCTAAAATAGGAATCAAGCTCATCATACTCTCTTTTCAATGATACTGCAAAAATTACAGATGCAGCCCCAACTGCTCAGGACTACACACGGAATCTAGCCGCCCACTGTCAAGCGGCAGCTCTCCACCGTTCCAGCATGCGCCTTCACTTCGGTTAAGATACTCCTTGCCGTTTCCTGAAGCTTTTACACTGTTTCCTCTGCCTGGAAGGCCCTTTACCCACATTTATTAAGTTTCAGCATAAGCATATTCCTCTCTCAGAAGCTTTCTCCACGGCACTGAAGCTAAATCTACTTTTACCCAAATGTATCTCAGGTGCATATCTCTATTTTAGTATTTATTGTGCTATATGGCAATTATATTTTACATGTGTTTAACACTCCTAGAAAATGAGACCCCTAAAGACAGGAAATAAGTGTTATTATTTTTTAAAAACATGTATTTCAATACTGATAATTTAGCTCATAAAATGTAAAAGTAGTCCTCCAATCAAAATTAATACCTACTTTATATAAAGATATAGGTAGAAATCTTCATAAAGATGATAATCTAACCAAGGATGCCTATGCTTTTTTAATTCTCAGGAATCAGGTATCTAGTGTAACTACTTGGACAATGTATTCAAATTGTTGTCCTTAAAAAGCTGATTTAGATAAGGTACTGCTAAAGTACATCAGGTCAGATATCCTAAACCTATTCTGATTGGTCGATTTTACTCAATGATAATTTAAAACATTTTTTACAATAAAACAAATGTGGATATATTATAAAGAATGACAATTCACATGAGTTTTGAAGTAAAAATAAAAGAGTCTAAGAAATTTTGAATTTGCTGCAGTCATCTGTGGCTGTGTCAGTAGAAACTTCTCATGTGGAGCTCCACAAATACAAAGAACCTGTATACACTCTCTGATCAAGAATCAGTACTGGCCCTCTGCTTCCTGAAGGCTGAGATCTAAGACTAAGACAATCCTAAGACTGACATTAGAGTCCACATAATGTTAACAGAGTACATGGACATTTTTGATGGTCATTTTGATAAAGTTTTTTATTTAGAATCATCTTTAATGAAATTGCTCTGAAGCAGGTACATTTTAATGTAAAATACTAAAGGAGCATGATATTTGTGATTTTTAATACCAAATAATATGTTGAACCGTTTACTTCTACCCACAAATTAAAGCTCATTCTATTGGGGATGGGAGGGATGAGAATAAAGCATCATCTGCCATATACACTGCAAAAAACCCTATCAGTCATAAAGTCACTATCCATGTTCATCCCCAAATCATCATCAGTCATTCTAAGTAGAATCTGCTTGTTCCCTGAGAAGACAGTTGTATCCTGAATGGCCTTTTCCTTAAATCCTCCAGGTGTTTTCCCCTTGAAGTTAAAATGGTGATATACATTCTATTTCAATTAATAAATAATATCCACTTAATACTGGTATTTAGTTTATTTCAATTAATTAATGTCTGCTTAATACTGATACTTAGTTTTAAAAACAAGAAGATGGACACCTCTACTTTTTATAAGTTTCCTAACTATGCTAAATTTATTAGATTGGGTATGTATTACACACTAGAGAAGGAATGATTATTTGGGCTGTAAGAATCAACTCACATTGTACAGGAAATCCTCACAGTTCTCTCAGTTACTCACTAATATCTGATAATTTATAAAATATCTGATCATTATATAGGTTCAAGAGCTTAGAAGCAGGCTCGGAAAGCAAGATTCAAAATGATAATGCTATCAGGCAGTAAGCAAATGTACAAGGTATTGCCATTTACCATATATATAGCCTATTCTATACAATCTGGAATTAAAAAGAATTTGAGAGTGCTTACAAGATTAAATTTAAATAGAACAGTTAAAAATAAAATTATAATTAAAAGTAGCAAAGTTACAGATATTAAAAGGAATCTGACTGCTATACTGTAAGCACCTTCTTTGTGCTGTTTCTTGGCAGCTAAGGTCAAACAACTGTGGAAAAGGAGACCAGACTGTAAAAGGTGAAATGAGTGAAGAGGGGAAGCTGCTGTCATCTACCGGTTCGCTTACTTCTAGGTTCAAGACGTGAAACATTTTTATGCAGGTCAAAAACATTTTTATAATGGCTATCCAAAGAAAAGATGATGATGATGATGGTTCTCACCATAAAAAAATTACAAAATATCTTGTTTGCACTTGCAGATGTTTAATATTTCCTAACACTTAGGCACCTTTCTGAGACATCAGTTACACTGAATTTTCTCATTAGAAAAAAAAGGAAAAGCACTGACAGTATCTACACTGGTCATTTTGTACTTCAACTTCTCCATTACAAGAATGTTTGCAAATGAAGTCTGTCATACTCAATGTTTCAGTCTGGCAATGTCTCATATTTAGGCAGTAATGTCACATATTGCTTTTACTGGGCTAAATGATGATTATCCATTTGCAGTTTTTAACATGGATAATGTCTATTCTGATTCTTATGGCGATAGTGTCTTCCCATGGGAGTTGCCCTGCAATATGAACTAACATTTTTCTATCAGAATTTCACTCAGAGGTTTAAAAATAAAAACACCTCTGAAAACATGCAGGTTCAAAGGAAAAATTCAGAACACCTCACAGTATTACATCGTGCAGTAACTGGAATGGTGGATTGACAGTGTAATTGTTTTTCATCTTGCCCCAAGTACAACAAAGTATTTGTCTGCTTAGTCAGCTAGAAATTAATTATCAAAAGAGACACAAAATTTTTGTTGGAGCAGTTTAAACCAGGTCTTCTTGAAATAAAGACATGTATCTGTTTCAAAAGGGTATAAATTTCTTCCAAAATGTATAATTTGTTCAAAAGCAAATAAAAAAATACATATTTAAGATCCTAGTGACAGCCATTTAAATGAAGGGGAAAAACCCATTCCTACACATAAAGCTATTAGTCTAATTTGACTTCCCTGAGTATTGACCTGGGAGCAATTCAGTCCCCTAAGTATTATAGTGTTAGTATAATGCATCATATTCAACAATTTTAAATGCCTTAAGTCTTTATGTTGCCTCAAGGAAACTTGATTACAATTTAAGATATTCTATATTATAATAACCTGAAATACCAATTTATATTCATCTCAACATCAGAACTAAGGATACTAAACGTGCTCTTCTAAAAATATTACTAAATCTGATATAAATTGCATGAAAATGATAAAATATACAAAACAGATGTCCCTTGCTTTGCAAAATATATAATTAGTTTAAATTTGACTGGAAGATGAGTTTTTAAAGTATATCTTAACTATCTTCTATTTTGACTAAAATTTGTTTCCACTGAAAAATCCTTATTACTGAAGAAAGCCCTGTAGTCTTAGGCAAAGGAAGAATCAAGACAACTCTAAGGGAGGGAAGCAGTCCTTCTTTGGAGAAGTATTAACTTTTAAAACTCACACAAGCTCTGCTAGGTCATCCCTACTTATCTCTAACTTCTTAACTTTTTTTTTTCCAACGCCTAACTTGAAGATGTATCTGGCTTACACTTTAAACACTGCTCTAGAGAACGGTTTTTCAAGGTGTACCATTGGTGGGAAGTAAGATAATTTAGTGGGTCACAACCAAAATTTAAAAAAATATATAGGAGTTCCCTGGTGGTGTAGTGGCTTAAAGGCTTTGTCGCTGGCGCTGCCAGCGCTGCAGCCTAGGTTTGATTCCAGGCCAGGGAACTATCCACATTTAAAAAAAAAAAAAAAAAAAAAAAAAAAAAAAAAAAAAAAAAAAAAAAAAAAAAAAAAAAAAAAAAAAATATATATATATATATATATATATATATATATATATATTTTTTTTTTATATATATATAAAGTTTCAGCGTGTTGCATGTAAGTATTGTTTCATAAACTGTACCTGAGTACTGAATTGTAAAATAAAATGTGCTTCTTACCATAGTCTGCAGTCAAAAAGTTTGAAAGCCTCTGCTTTACACTGTGTAATAAAGTACTTTAAGATCCCACACTACATAGCATGCCCAAGATCACAATGCAAATCTGTATGAAACTGGGATTCAAATCACCTGGAATACAAGAATAAGTACAAGACTACTATCTTTAATAGTTATATTCTAAATCCTTACCCACTTAGAGATTCACAATTCATATTAGTTAAAAATGTCAAATTTGTTTATCGCCTTCCCTTCACTCTAAAATAAGAGTAAACAAAAAACAAGATATAAACCCACAGTAACAAAGAGAATAGAAGAATGGGTCCTTAGGCAACGGACTTCAATAAATTTCTGGAAAACTTAAAATACAAAGTAAGCGGTAAGTGACAAAACGAAACCAGGGGAAGTAACATCCCAGAATAAATGGAAAGGGAACTACAGACATGGTTCCTACAGAACTCCAGATTAGAAAAGCCCGGTGAAATAGAGGATGGAATTAAGAGCTGAAAATGGGGGAATTAACATATAAATCTATGTGCTGAGTCTACTACCCGACTCCAAAAGACAGTCAAGTATCCAGTCCCCGCCCCCACAAAAAAAAAGCAAAGAAAAAGGAAGGTTCTTACCTAAAGAAACTGAATAGTCTGAGTCATACATTCTAGCTTTTACCTAGTTCCCTGCCCAGTTACTCAAAGCAAAAGCAGCCAATAAATCCCATTCAACTTTTAAAGTTATTTTTTTTTTCACTCCTACATACTAACAGGAAATGAAGGATCACCAGACATTCAAGGAAAGCCTAATATAACAAAGAAAACTAAATACACAGAAAAAAATGACCCCAAAGGGATAATTTAGCATAACAATGAAATTTCAGATGCCCAAGAGAAAAGACTGAAAGCTTTCAGATTTAAAAAAAAAAAAAGGAACACCAAAGAACTAGAGGCAGATATCCATCAGATTTCTCATCAGGAAGAATGATGCCAGAAGATAATAGTGCTGTGCCATTAGAATTCTCATACCAATCTAGAACTCTGCGTCTAGCCAACCACTATCAACAAAGCATTAAGTGTTCAATAAGGGCATTTTCAGACATGTAAATACAGCATTTGGAAAAATTAGCACCCTCACAAGCTTAAGAAATTACCTGAGGATATGATGCAGCAATGAAGGAAAAAGAGAAAGGAATGCGGTCCAGGAACAGGGAAGTCAACCCAGAAAAGCAACAAAGGCCTAGAGAGCAACTGGGCCACTGAGAGGAGGAGGAAAAAGGCCCAGTGAGAGTGGTCTTTAGATCTTACATGGAGATTTGGAGGAAAACAAATTGAGTATGTTAAAGGTACAAGAAAAAGAGACCCAACTATTATTAAAAAAAAGCCAGGAAATATTAAAAAAAAAAACAAAAAAAAAACCAAACTATATAAGGAAGTAAGTCTTGTTCACTGACTTTGAACTTTTAGAATTTACAACTTACAGAAAACTTAATTATGATTATAGAGAATGTTAGTTACCAACCTTAAAAATGTAACACAGATGACTAAAGTTGAGGGTGAAAGGAGGAGAAAGTGAGGGAAAATACTGTAAGGAAGTTTTACATTGTACTCTTTGGTGTCAGTTTATGAAATCTATTTAGGAAGACTGTACCATTAAATTAAGAAATCTTTCAGTTTCCTAAGAAGCATGATGTTCATGATAAATTTTCAATGTCTGAGTCTATTCCTCTGCCTCACACACTCAGATACATGGTTGCTTTTTACCATACACAATACAAATATAAATTAACCAAACTCCTAATAGTTATAAATGCTAATTTATTAATTTAGGATGAGAAATTATTCCATGTACTATATTAGACTATTAGTTACGTGTTTTGAAAGCAGACCTATAAGAGAAGCAAAATCAGAAATATTTGGTGTATTAATTTTCTATTGCTTATTAACAAATTATCCCAAACTTAGTGGCTTAAAACAACAAAAAGTATTATCCTCCACAGTCTCTTTGGGTCAGACTTAAACAGGATACAGCAGGGACAACTTATCTCTACTCCACAATGTCTTAGGAGTGGTCAACCTTCCTAATGCCGCGACCCTTTAAGACAGTTCCTCATGTTGTGGTGACCCCCATAAAATTATTTTTGTTGCTACTTCATAACTGTAATTTTGCTACTGTTATGAATAGTAATGTAAATGTCTGATAAGTGTTTTCTGATGGTCTTAGGCAACCCCTGTGAAAGGGTCGTTCAACCCCCAAAAGGGTCACAACGCACAGGTTGAGAAGCGCTGTCTTAAGGTCTCGGCTAGCAAGGTAGGGGCTGGAATCCAGTGATGGCCAAATCACTCATATGTCTGACAGCTGATTCTAGTTTTTGGCTAAAGTACTAGCTGGGACTAATGCTAGAACCCCTACATATGACCTCTCCATGTGGCCTGAGCTTCCTCATAATATGGTGACTAGGTCCCAGGCAAGTAATTTAAAAGTTCTAACAAAAGACAAGCATGACTTTTATGAAGTTATAAAACTTTTATAAAATATATGAAAGATATAAACAACAGAGATATACCACATTCATGGATTAGAAGACTCAATGTCTTCCCCCAATGAAACTATACAGGGAATGCAATTTGGATTACAACCCAGTGTTTCAATCAATCAGCAGGGTGTTTCACTGGAACTTGAAGAGTTGCTCTTAAATTCATCTGGAAAAATAAAGAGCCATGAATATCCAAGATGATCTTTAATAAGATGAAGAAGGGAAGAATCATCTTACCTATAGTAATTAAAATGACATGGCATTGTGCAGGAATAGACAAAAAGATCACTGGGGGAAAAATCAGGCACCTAGAAACATGCCAATGTACATATAAAAAAGGTTAACATATAAAAGAGTTGGTATTTTTTTAAAACGTCATAGGAAATTGTAAAAATTCAATATATTATGTTAGGACCACTGGCTATTCATAGAAAAAAATGAGATCCCTCCCTCACACCATATATAAACATTAATTCTAAGAGAACTAAAACACTAAATGTAAATAGAAAAATTGTAAAACATTTAGTTTTACAATCAGTTCTGGACTGGTATCCAGAATGCACAAAAGAACATCTACAAATCAGTAAGAAAAAGTCCAATAAATCTATAGGAAAAAAGGGCACATGAAACGTAAATGACCAATAAGCATATGAAAAAGAAATTCAACAATATTGGTAATCAGAAAAATATAAATATGTGTAAATATGTATATATGAATTTATGTGTGAAATATCATACATCAGACCATACCCAATGGATAAGGATGACAGCAGACTAGCCTTCTCCCTGTAAACTACTAAAAACTAGACAAAATATATGAAATAATTATTTTCAGATGTTGGAAAACAGGCACTATGGGACTCTGATCCCAAGAGAGAGAAAACGAGAGTGAGCCCCACAATCTCACCAGTTCTGTTAGCACTTTATAGAGTGCAGCATAGGGAGAAGCCTTGAAGCATAGCAAGCAGCCTTACTAAGCTAAAGAGTGAAGATAAGGGCTTTTGAAGTGGCTGAAATTTATATGTGAAAGTACTAGAGAGAAGGGAACTATTCGGGAAGAAATTTTTTATTTTTCTATTTATAATGAAGGAATGATGTAACTTTTCTCTTTTATCCTATTTTCGTTGCAAATTATTTTTTAGTGTAAAACCAGCTTTGGATTCCTGGCATAAATTCCACATGATCATGGTATATCATCCTATTTACAAGTTGCTAAATTTATTTTGTATTTCATATAAGATTTTTACATCTATGGTCATAAGAGATTTTTTTTTGGGGGGGTGGTAATGTCCTTGTCAAGGTTTTTAATTAGGATGCAATTAAATACATACAAGGTTTATCAGATTTTTGTTCCTTCTTGTGTCAGTTTCAGAAAACTGTTTATTTCAAGAGATTTTTCTCAGTTCTGCTTTCAAATTTATTGGCATGATTATATACCTTAAAGCTAGAATTCCTAGATAAGATTAAAGTGCTAATTATTACTATAAAAGAAGCTAAAATTTTAGTCCACAGGGAGATCAACTTCTAGCAAGACAAGGCAAGGCATTCCACAGAACTGCTCTCCAGCAAATCTGATGAGAATTATTTTTAGAACAACCTTTTAAAGCCTGTATGGAAATGGTCCTAAAGCAAAAAGAAAATGAGAAAACTTCCAAGAACATGTGGATGAAAAAACAGGGTTATATGGAAATTAACACATAGCATGATCTGGTCATACATTCCTAACTAGGCAGGTCATGAGGGTAGTCATGCCCCAGGCACATCACTTTTTAGTAAAAGGTTTATCTGTGCCTTAATGTCCATTGCTTCTGTGGGTCTAGGTTAACATATATTTGAAATAAACCTTAATCACCCTCACGAAAGCACATAATCTTGTTAACTATCCTGTGATCCAATCTTCACTTTGCTTTCTCTCATCTCCATGAAATCTGTGACCCACTTTAATTTCAAATACATAAAAGAAGTTGCAAAACTCTGAAATCTTGCTCTGCAGCATATGACATCATTTTGGCTCAAGTAAACATAAAAACTCTCTACAGCTTTGGCTTTTCTCACATCAACAAGTTCATAAAAAAATATAGATGGTAAATCAATAACAAAATTGAAAACTCACCAGAACATTAGATGTGAACTGGCAGAAAAATAATTAGGAACTATGGAGCTAGATTGATAAGAGATTAGGAAATCTGAAGAACAGAGGGGAAAAAAAAGATGTAGAAAAATAAATAGCTTCAGAGACCTGTGGGACACCATAAACTATGCCAAATACACAATGGGAGTACCATAAGAGAGAAAGGAGCAGAAAAAATATTTGAAGAAATAATGACTGAAAACTTCCCAAATGTACTAAATAAACACTAATTTACATAACCACAAAGCTAAACAAACTCCAAGAAGGAAAAATGCAATGAGATACACAAACATACATCAAAGTGATAATGCTAAAAGTCAAATTACAAGGAGAAAATCTTGAAAGCACCAAGAGAAAAGTAACTAGTCACTTATAAATGATAAGATTAACAGTTGACCTCTCAGCACAAATAAGAGTTCAGAAAACAGGAGAACATATTCAAATGGCTCAAGAAAAAAAATGTCAACCAAAAACCTTATATCCAGCAAAGATAGCTTTCAAAAAATGAAATTAGGGAGTTCCCTGATGGTGTAGTGGCTTAAGGCTTCGGCGCTGGCGCTGTCAGCGCTGCAGCCTGGGTTCGATTCCCAGTCAGGGAGCTACCCACATACCAAAAAGAAAAAAAAAAAAAAAAAAAAAATTAAAATAAAGACATTTTTATTTTTTACTTTATTTTATTTTTTTGTATGTGGGTAATTCCCTGGCTAGGAATTGAACCCAGGCTTCAGTGTTGACAGTGCTGAAGCCTAAGCCACTACACCACCAGGGAACTCCTATATAGACATTTTTAGATAAACAAAAACTGAGAATTTATTTCCAGCTGGCTGCCTTACAAGAAACACTAAAGGAATTCCTTCAGGCTGAAAGCAAGTGACCTCAGAAAGTAATTCAATCCACACATACAAAAAAACAAAAGATACCAGTCAAGGTAATTATATAAATATAAAGAGTATAAATGTATATTTTTCTTTCTTTAGTTATTAAAAACATATAAAGTAATATGTATATAGGTAGTGGTAGATCATTACCATATAGAAATGTAATATATTTTGCCAATAACAACACAGTGGAGGTGGGTGGGAGCAAAGCTGTACTGGGCTACAGAAGTAACTATTGATGGTGGAATAATAATTATAACAATGTATTGTTGGGTTTGTAACCTTAATAAATGTTAAGTGCATAGTATACCATAAAAAGGGGGGGAAAGGAAATAGAGAAATGTAAGAGTCATGTTTCTGTATCTCACTAGAACTAAGCTAGTATAAATCTGAGGTTGATTCTAATAACTTAATATGTACTTGTATATGGTAAGCCCAAGAGCAACCACTAAAAATAAACACAAGAAAGATGTAGTAAAAAAAAAAAAAAAAAAAAAAAAAAAAAAAAAAATAAAAAAAAAAAAAAAAAAAAAAAAAAAAAAAAAAAAAAAAAAAAAAAAAAAAAAAAAAAAAAAAAAAAAAAAAAAAAAAAATCAACAACTTAAATGCTGCATTAGAAAATATTCACTTAATAGTATACAGAACAAAAAAGGCATGAGACACATATAAAAAAGTAAAATGGCAGACATAAATTCAATTATATCAACAATAATGTTAAATACAAATGGATTAAACAACCCAATCAAAAGACAATGATTGTCAGATTAGATTTAAAAACAAAACAAAACAAAACAAAAAAACCTAACTATATGCTATCTCCAAAAGATAAACTCTAGATTCAAAGATCAAATAGAGTGAAAGTAAAAGGATGTAAAGTAATATGTCATGGTAACAAACACAAGAAAGCTGATATGGCTCTATTAATATTAAACAGATTTTAAAACAAAAAAATTACTAGAGATAAAGATCATTTTATAATGATAAAATTCATCAGGAAGATGTAACAATTACAAAGATATGTGCACTTACACAGTACAAAATACATGAAGCAAAAAACGAAGACAGAAATAGATAATTCAACAATAATAGTTGGAGACTTCACTATCTCACTTTCAATAATGGACAGAACAACTAGGCAGTAGAAGAACAAACACTATAAAAGCAACTAAACAGACTTCTATAGAACACTAAAGAGTTTATATTTACTATAGAACATTCCACCCAACAACAGAATATACTCATATATTCTCAAGTGCACATAGAAGATTCTCCAGGACAGATATGTCAGGTCATAAAATAAACCTTAAAAAAAAAATTAAAAAACAAAAGTATGTTCTCAAATTATAAGTCAATAACAGGAGAAAAATAACTAGGGAAACTCAACAAAAATGTGGAAATTAAGCAACACACTCCTAAACTAATAGACCAAAGAAATCAAAAGGAAAATCAGAAAATTCTTTGAGACAAATGAAGACACAACATACCAAAACATATAGGATATAACTAAGGCAGTATTTAGAAGGAAATTTATAGTTGTAATTACTCATATAAGAAAAATTAAAGATCTCAAATCAATAACCTAACCCCTGCAATTACAAATGACTCAGAATAGCCAAAATAAACTTGAAAAAGAGGTACAGAGTAGGAAGTACTCAATCTTTCCCATTTCAGAATGTACCATAGTAGGAGGAGTTCCCTGGTGGTGTAGTGGCTAAGGCTTCACAGCTGTCAATGCTGCGGTGCGGGTTCGATTCCCAGCCAGGGAACTACCCACATTTAAAAAAAAAAAAAGAAGAATGTACTCATGATCTCAGATTTGGGAAAGAATTCTTAGATATTACACCAAAAACATAAGCTACAAGAATAAAAAAGATAATCTGAACATTTTATTAAAATTAAAAGCATTTTAGCCTCAAAGGACACCATCAAGAAAATGAAAAGGGACTTACATCAAGACTATATAAAGAATTATTACAACCCAATGATAAAAAGACAAATAACTCAAAAAATGGGCAAAGGATCTGAAGAGCCATTTCTCCAAGAAAGATATACTAAATGGCCAAAATGCTCATTAAAAGATGCTTGATAAGCATTATTAGTCATTAGAGAAATGCAAATCATTAACTATAAAAAGATACAATTTCATATCCATTAGGATGGCTATAATTAGAAAGTCAGAATAATAAATACTGTGATGAGGATGTGAAGAGATCAGAACCCTCGTAAACTGATTGTGGGAATGTAAAAATGAATGACATGGCCATGGTGGAAAACAGTATGGCAGTTCCTCAAGTGATGAAACAAAGAATTACATGACCTAGTATTGTATACCTAGCAATACTCCTAGGTATACAACCAAGAGAAATGAAAACACATGTGCACAAAAACTTATAACATTTTTTTTTTCTTTTTGATATGTGGGGTAGTTCCCCGACTGGGAATCGAACCCAGGCCGCAGCACGGACAGCGCCAGCGCCGAAGCCTTAAGCCACTACACCATCAGGGAACTCCCCTACATAAACATTTATAGCAACATTTTTCCTAATAACCAGAAGGTAGAAACCCCAATGTCCATCAACTGATGAATGGACAAATAAAATGTGGTGTTAAGTCATACACTGGAATCTTAGCCATAAAGAAGTAAAGTGCTGACATATGCTACAACATGAATAGCCTTGAAAACATGCTAAATGAAAAGAAGCCAGTTACAAAAGACCATATAAAACGCTTAGAATCAGGAATTTTTTGGAGACAGAAAGTATATTATTGGTTGCTTAGAGCAAAGGACAGATGAGGGAATAGGGAGGTGCTTCTTTCTGAGATGATGAAAATGCTCTAAAATGACTGTAGGGATAACACATTCTCTGCGAATATGGTAACAACCATTGACCTGCAGGCGCGAAGTGTCTGGTATGTAATCCCAACAAAGCTGTTAAAAAACTTCAGTCCAATGGTCTCTAAAACACTTTATCAACTATCAAAGACATTCCTGAAAGACAGTAAAAGTTTAAAAATCAACTGTGGTTTAAAGATCAAATGCTACTAACCGCTACTACTATAAACTTCATACTTCATTCCACCTCAAATGTGTACACAACACATGCCTAAAACCCTTGTTTTGTCTTTATGCTGCCTCTACTAATTTATAATACTAAATGAGATTAATAGAAATTTTCATAGAATATGAAAGGAAAATCCCAAAACCACCAAATGAAATAAGAGGTAATAATAGTATTTTATCAATACAGCTATGTAGGGTTGATTTGAAGAGTTCATTTTTAAAAATAAATTCAAAAAGAAAAAATTTAGCAGGGCAAGAAAATTTGGAGTTTTCCTCTGTAATGTAGTTTTGCTGGTATTGTCTCAAATACATTTTACCAGAAAATCTAGTTTATATTCATTTCTCTCAAGACTTCAAATACCAAGTAGAACACTGAAATTTTAATGTATTAACATAAAGCCTTTCTCTTCTTGCCCATTTTCATAAGTAAATGTAATAAATTCAACTTCTTAGGGACAACCAAATTATTTGAAGTTGTTCATTGTTAATCCTCTATTTTACATGTAAGAATAAATAGTTTGAAGTACCAGGTATCATAATCTGTAAGAGAAATAACAGTTTTATAGGTATAATTTTTCTTAAAGGCAAAAGGTATCATATTCCCAATTACTGAGGCTCACATAATTGAAATCTGAAGTAGGATCTCATATAGGATTTATGCTACAAATTATAGAACAAGCACCGTATCATAGCAACCCAGCAATACCACTACAGTGACACGCTGAGGACGCAATCCAAGATTCTAATTTAAGAAACTGGCACAGAATATAGGACATGTAGCTTTTTTTGGCAACCCCCCTAGAACATTAATAACTAAGAGTCTAAAATCAGCTTATTTGAAACTTTAGAGGATCAAACTTTTATAAAGTAACAATGGAAACATTTATTAAATGAGTCACAGCATTGTAACTAAATATGACTTAAAGATCTATGATTTTATTAAAATTGAAAATGATGGGGGGGAAACTGTAGACATTACATTTTAGGAAATTTGAATACATGCTCCCTACATGTCTAATATACAAATGTGTATTGTTCTAAAAAAACTCCTAGAGCACTGTCTAAAACTTTAAAGTGTATTATTTCCATGTTTTATTCAGTTGCTATTCACATGTAAAAACATCCACAACTATCACATTACAGAAGTTAAAATATACAGTTCAATTTTTATTTCAAATGAATTAACTGTTATATTTTATATTCAAAAATCACTTCCGATGTAAAGAATAACAAAGAAAACAGCAAGGAATGAAGATGAGCTAATGGGACATTGTTATATAGATACCTTGGAATGCAGAACTTGAGATTTTCAGAAGCAGACTACTGAAAAATAAGTCTCCTAGGAGAATAAATGGAATGTTTGTGTTATATGCTGTATTCAAGTTGAATATAAAACCTACTATTTATTAAATAAAACAGGTTTTTAGAAGCTTCTTTGTTTCTCACTTGGTACTTTTAGGGAACAAGAACTATTAAACAGATCTTTATAGATAAAATGGAGGGCTACAACTATTTTCAGTTTTGATGGCTGTGATGAGGTCCCATCTTGCAGCTGCTCCTACCTGTAACTCCTAAGAAACACCTGCTACTGTGTTAAGGAAAAGGATTACCTATTTTTAACAAGGCGTTTCAAGTCTCTAGAGCAGGACCTAAGGTCTACAAACACCATACTTCCCCCTACCCTCAGATCACAGAAGGAATTCAAGGTGGTGGTGGTACTGGTAGTGGTAGGGAATCCAAGAACCCTGAAATTATATACTAAACATTGTATATTATACTGTAATATTTTCTGAGAATATGATGCATTCCTTTAATTGGACTTTCTAAGAGAAAATAACCTCCCTAAAATGAAATACCAGTAATAATCCTAAAAATCATTTCCTCTCATTTTAGTATAAGGAATATTTGTAATCAGGATTTCAAATGATTTGATTCAGTATTTCCAGAAATCAAAACTTTACTCAGAAACAACTATAAAGAAATTTTAATTATTTTCTTTCAGAAACATGCTATTTATAATATTTTATTAAAGTAAAAACAATGGGTTTATAAAACTATATATTATATGATCCCACTTATGGGAAAATCTATGATGATGCTCAAAATTTTAAGACGTTTCCTCTGGCTGGGGATTTTTATTTTCTATCTTTGTCAGATTCTTTTTTGACTTTTCACAGTGAGTTCGTACATTTTTACAAGAATAATAAAGCCTATTATAAAAGAAATAGGGTAGTTAAGAATATGACATTTCTCACTGCATAGTCTTTAAATGAGTTTATTTTAGAAAACCATGAAAACAGACTCACTCATGACTCACTGCAAGTATTGTATCCTAAAATAGTAATTCCTATTCCGGCGGAGAAGCTCCTTTTCTAGATTTAAAAAAAAAAAAGCAGTTCTCAAAATGTTATGCATAAGGTCATCCAGGTGGTCCAAATTAAAAGCAGAATTTCAAAATATATAAAACACCAAAATCAGTGCCTGGGTATCTGGTGGTTGGTTAAAGCTGGGTTATATTTACCTTTTCTACATGAATACCTGAAACTTCCTATGAAGGAAATCTGACTGAAAATTAAAGCACCTTAGCTTAAAAGCATTGTAAGTGTTACATTTGCTACTTTACTTCTACTTCAGATTCAAATTTAAGCTTCACTGGAAGCATAAATGTATGTGGAAAACTAAAAGCTACTTTAAGAAGATGACATATTGTCTAATTTCAGTTTTTCTGGAGGTTTTAGCAAGAGTAATAAAATCAGTAAAGTGACATATAAATTAGCCCAATTGACTTTTATATCCAAGTCCCAGTTATCTTGCTCCAATTCATTTTCCTCCCTCAAACAGGGAAATAATGATAATGATCAGAAAGACAATGCTATGCTAACATGGCCAGCTTAAAAAAAAAAAAAAAAAAAAAAAAAGTTTTCAAAAACAATGTGTACGTAGTTTTGTATAGAGGGGGACTGAAATATGTCCATCATTTCCAACAGAAGCAAAACGAAATAGAGTCCAATCAATTCTTGATATTCCATAACTGTCAAGTAGATTATAAACTGAGTACTCCAAATTATAAATCTAGCTCTAACACAAAGGTGTCAAGTGATTAAAAGTTCATTTCATTTTGTTATTACTCAATTAATTAAAAAAAGACCTTTAATAAATTTATATGACTTAAAAAAGGAACAGAGACTCCAAAAAAGATCAATGAAGCATTTTTGTATCAGAACAATTTATGAATTAAAGATCCCTTGCTCTAAAGGTTCTTAGAAAAACCTATGTTCAATACCAGCCTACTTGCCCTAAAAGAAATCAGTATCTTGGTAAGGCTTTAAATGACAAATGTTCCTCCTTTGCACGGTGAGGGAAAAGGGGTGCTAATTTTGCTTTAGTGCAGGCAATACACATCTATGGTTTAATATTATAGAGGAAGAATGTATAACCAATTGAGAAGAGACACTGAACTACAAATGACTTGCACAAAAATAAAACCTATCTGTTCTGGTTTCTTCATCAACAAAATGCTAAGATTGGGGCTATAAGTAAGCATTACTCAGTTATATTAATAAATCATAAATGGTGAATTGTTACATGACACAAAATGTCTTTAAATCAGTTTAATAGCTTTTTGCTTCGTTATTTCAATAAACATGAAGACCAACCACTGACTGATTAAATGCCATGGACAAAGGTGTGGATCTCAGGTCTTGGAGCACTTCACTTATAGTCCAAAGGCAGAGAACCACCAATTAAGTAACTAACCTTACTCATGCACTTGTCCCCACATATTTTGTCCTTCACACATATATCATTTGGTGTACATACACATTCCATTGAATAGGGCATACATAATCCAATTTGGCCAGAAGCCAAGTGACCAGCTTCTCAAACTATGGACATTTTCTAGTAAACAAACTTGAAAATCTGGTAATTAATGTTTAGAAGTCACAGAAATTACCAAATGGGCGCCCTGTGATTCACACATCCCAAAGTCTATCTGATAT
Organism: Lyroderma lyra; assembly: GCA_004026885.1. NCBI lineage: Eukaryota > Metazoa > Chordata > Mammalia > Chiroptera > Megadermatidae > Lyroderma > Lyroderma lyra. Next base: position 128,046 of record PVJL010004138.1, read on the forward strand.
TCATATCTGGGTTTCCAAAAGACATCTCAAATTTAAAATTTCCAAAATACAACTCTGGATTTTTCCTTCTCAGTGGTGGAAGACCTACCTGCCCAGTGAGCCAAGCTAAAACACCTGGGAATGGTCCTGGATTACAACCTTCCTTCTCTATCTCTCCCGAAACAATTCATTAACAAGTCCTATCTAAGATAAATCTCAAATCGCTTTCTCTCCATCTTTACTGCTACCTCCTTAGCCTAAGCCATCTCATCCAGCCTATTAAAATAACATAATTGGTCCTCCTAACACTCTTGTTTTGTTACAATCCATTCTCCACACAGTGGCTAGTGTGATGTATTTTTTTTAATTGTCAAGTTGCCCGAGAGAGATGTCTGTACTTACTGGTGTGGATTCACATTTTGCATTCTCGCCTCATCTTACAGAAATTTCAGGTCCATTCAGGTCTCGCCTCAAGACAACAGTGTTGCCTGAAGACTACCAAACCCAATGAAACTTTTCAATTCTTATTCATTTGTTATGTCGACAGCTCTTTTCACTATTACTGGCCTTCCTCCCCCATACCCATTTCTGAAGATTCTCCTTCCCTGACTGCCATGTCTCTTCTCCTGTCTTCCATTGCCACCACTCAAGCTGTCTCTCTTGCCTCATGGTTACTGCTTCTCCTTTGATCATCTAAATGATGGCATTCCTTTCCTTGATCTCCTCTCATTCTATACATTTTCAGTGGGTAGTTGCTTCTAATGCCACCTTTAATCTAAAGACTCCCAAATTATCTCTAGCACAAGTGTTTCTACTTAGCTCCAGACCCAAGTATCTAACTTCCTATTAGACAGCTTCACTTCAATTTCTCAGTTTAGCCTGTCCAACAAAGAACCACTATTTTCTCCCAAATCTGATCTTCGTTCCCCTGTTTCCCTTTCAGTAAAATTGCTATTGTACCTCTGTCTGTGCTAACACCCCATCCCCACTTAAACAAGGCTGCCTTCATCACTTGTCTGGGATGCTGTGCCAGCATCCTAGTGCTCCTCACTGCCCTCTCTCCATAATTCTTCATACTACTGTTAGGAATAAACACAGTACATGGCATCAAGACTACGACCTAGCTCCTAATTGTTGCCCCAGTCTCTTGTCTAGCCAGTTCCCTATTATAATATTCTCTTTCACAGACACATAGACTGCTGGCAGTTCCCAAATTATGTTGTGCTAACTTACCTCTGGGACTGGACATACTGTCCTTAAGGTGGACCTCTTAATGTGTCTTGGCCTAACACCTCTGACCTTTTAGATTTCAGTTTACCTGTCACTTTCTCCAGGAAGTTTTCCCTGATCTCTCCTCACATAACCAAACTGGGTTGGATCCCTCACATGCTCCTCTAGCCACTTAACTGCTTATCACAATACTTATGACACTAATTTAAACTGCCCGCTTACATGTCTATATTTCCCACCAAACTAGAAGCTCCTATAAACATTTAATTTCAACAGAAAAAGCATCATTTTAGGCCCTTTACTAAGTAAAGTTTTAATCCCTACATGGTTCACCTAAATTTTATGCACTATGGACACCAAAGAGGAGAAAATATTTCTGTACTAGATTTTGAAAGCAAAGTACGTATCTAGTTTTACAGAAGGCAAACAAAATCTTTTTCCTCTGGCCAATTAAAATCAGAATGGTAGTGCAAGTTTTTTAAAAAAGCAGATACATATTTCTATTGAAATTATATCTTATTTTACTTAAGATTTCAACAAATGTTTATCTTTAGAAAAGGCTGTCTGAAAAAATATGTTAAAACACCCAGTTTTACCATATAAAAATTCAGAGTTAACAAAAAAGTGACTTATCTTTTTCACTTTATCAATTTAGAAGCATGGGATTAACAAGTGTTAAAAAAAAATCAACTTCTGATAGTAGCTAGAATTCTAGAATAACCTTTACCAATGAGTGTGAAACAATGGCAAAACCAATTAAACAGAGAAAACACATAATTTTGAAGCTATGTTTGAGATTTGGTATTAGTGAACTACAAATCCAGGGTCATTAAAAACATCCTTGTTTCAGACATCTGACATCTTTTTAGCTACGGTCTACACATTTGTTCATTAAGCAAAATCTGAGAGTATCTAAGAGCTTAAAATCCCCTGTACTTTCCTATCTTCAAGAAAGTTTCACTGAAGAAATGACAAGAAAACTATTTATTTTGACTCCCAGTGGAGGCCAAACTAGAATGACTTCTGTGGTCCCATTCAGCACTGGAAGGCTCAACTAGATATAACATGGCATAAGGTTATAGCAGGTGTCATTAGCATCACCATTCCAGTAGGAGGAGTGTGATCCCAAGAAATCCCTTCCTTTCAAGACTGAAGTTATTAGAAATAGTTTCTCTGAATTTCATCTTGCAACTTGTCGTAGTAAACTAATCCCTCCCTCCAAATTATAATAGATTTAGTCCGGTCAAAATTGCAGGATTTCTAAAATTCATTACTCTAAACGTCCACACAAGCAAGTTCTTTAAGGGAAGAGTTCAAAAATATACATATAAAAAGTAGGTTTGCAACTGCTTATTAGTCAATATCCAGCTCAGACAAGCAGAAGTTAGTTTTGCATAAATCTAGTCTGTCATGTAAAATTCTTTCAGCAAAGCATTTAGGTTCCTTATTACATACTAATGCACTAAAATTATATATTTAAAATGTGCTCTTAAAATCCCCTTCAAGGACATCCTTACAAAAACTGCATCTCAATTTTAGAAATTGCTGCAAATTAATTATATCAACTTATTCAATGTTTATATACACACATCCACATCTGGGAGTCAATTCAGTACTAGTACTTTTCCACGAAACCTTACACAATACCTTTCCTAGCAAGAAATCTATCAATAATGTTACACGTCACACCAGTATTTGCAAAGCACAAAATACAAGAGCTAAAAATTCTTTGTTTGAAACCCAGATCTATCATAGTATTAAATACCCAGAATTTACTTTAAAATCTTGAACCAGACCTAGGCTGAAATAAATTAAAACAGAAGAGAACCAATCTGCTAGTAGATAGCATCAATCACTAAAAGCAACACAATCAATAACTGGGGATGGTAAAGGGAGGAGGGCCAGAAGACAACCTATAGGTAATTTCCTCATCAAAACAGTGACTCTTTTTCAATGACCACATTTATTATGCCCAGAATACAGTGTTTGGTATCATAATGGGGCTTTGAAAACACGGATGACTTCTGCTTTCACAAAAACTATACTATCTTACTCTGAAGAGAGAACATACCACTACATTAACAACTGAACACTGACTCAAAAACAACAAAATCAACAAATACAAGTATTACTCAAACTGTTTAGCAGAAAGGCAAAGACAAAGCAGGAATATGGAATATAACTGGCTCCAGGTCCTTGCTGCTCTACCTTTGAGGAAAAGCTGTGGTCAAGATTAAGATGATAGTAGTGAAAGCACTTTGGAGAAAAACATTTCTTGACACTAAATAAATATAAGGCATGATCAAAAAAGCAGTTAAGTTCAAGAATAGTTCATTTAATAATTAATATTCAACATATACAATAGTAATAGTAGTTCTAAATCTTCAAAAAGCAGAATAATGCTTTGAGCATCTAGCAAATAATCAGTTTTACACTTATAACTGGTTGGAATCATGTTACCCTCAATGATGTGATCAAAGGTAGGCAAACCTCTATTCTACGTTCTAACTTTTAATTGACAGCTCAGCACAGCTCCAAAAATCACAGAGAAAAGGAAAATAACCTAGTATCAAATAACAGCTGAGTTTTAATTATGACAACTACAGTAAAATCCAATAGATAGAATCATCTCATCATGCCTAAAACTCCAGAATCCTGGACAGCACTATCTATCCCCTTCAGGAAAGCAGCTGATTAGCCATAGGGGGCAGCAAAGTTAAGAGAGTGAAAAGTAACTAGCAGGAGGTAAAGTGAGGGCAGGAAATGTTAACCGGCTGGGTAATGAACCATGAGTATCAGAGAGAAAAGGACAAAGTCTCAATTAATGAATTAAATCAATAGAAAAATAATGCTAAACTAGGGATTCTCAACCATAGCGGCATAGCAGAGTCACCCCAGAGTTTTTTTAAAAATATCAACGCCTGGATTCTACCTTAGACCAATAAATTTAGCCTCTCTTGAAGATGGGACCAAGGCAGATATTTTTTAAAGCTCTCCAAGTGTACAGCCAAGGTTGAGAACCAGAGTGCTAAATACAAAAAGTCAGCTAGTCTCTATCCCCAGGTTTTTACAATTTAAAAAGTTAAAAAATAATAATAAAGCACAAAAATCTATTTCCCAAATGTACTATTTTTGTTGATAAACTGGACTTTGTCATCCAAGGAGGGAAAATAACTCATTAATTTATTTTTATGAATTTGCCAAAGGAAAATGTTTTTCTTACAAGTAAAAATTAAACAGAAGATCCAAGGGGCTAAATTACTAGCCCAAAGCAATTGAAAGTCATCAGTGATGCAGGAAGACAATTCAAGTCCATTATTTATAGGTGATGCTCTATTTCAATAACCCTATTTTACTAAATACATTGTATTGGATTGTTTTATTCAGTTTGATATTTCCTAAAATAATCCAAAATTCAATTAAGAATCAGAGGAGGTAATAAAATGGGGGGCGGGGCAGGATTTGACCCTAAACAGGAATTCTGAAGATGCTAAATTAGACAAATAGAAAAGTTTTTCCTTCCTATAAGCAATGGACACCATATTTATCAATTTCTCTATAAAGTATATCCTGAGAAAAGTTTTAAATTAAAAAATAAGTATTCCAGGAGAAATTACATTGTTTCCAAAAAATAATACTAAAATGACTAAAATGTTCCATCCCTTTGTAAACATTTTTCTTAATATATTCAGATGAATTTCAACTCCCAATTACAAAAAGGGATTTGAGGTTTAGATAGAATGATATTAACTTTGGGAAGATCCACAAACCTTAAAAGTTGAGTACGGTTTTCCCTGACAAAAATATTAAGATAGTTATGAAACTTCAGATCATGTTAGTGTTCTTGTCCCAGCTACCCTAAAAGACTACATACCTCAAGAGAAAAATAAATTTTTCTTCCCTAAAGGTAAGCAAGGCACTTCAAATCAATGCCACTGTTACTGGCCTCCAGTGGGACCCAGTTTCTAAAAATACACCAACAAAGAATCTGAGTGATACTTGGGAAGTTCTTCACCTCATCTGAAGCAGACTTCAATCTCAAAACCAGTTTCATTGTTCTTGTTTACTGGTTGTCTCCCATGAGAAGTGCACACCTATACAATTCTACTTGTTTATTCCATTTCTTTGCTAGGTAAAAACTTCTAACTACAGCTTTTTAATACTTTAAAGAGTATGATTCTACCCTATTTCCATTTCCACACTTAGACAGTGAAAAATGTTACAGCTTCACTTCATATAAATCATATCTGAACACTGATTATAAATGAAATCATACTTTAAGTACACTAGGCAAGTTCACTATTTATGTGAATCCTGCATTTAAAAAAAATACTTTTAATCTGGATTTTCAAATATCAAAGAGAATGGAAGCTAACATTCGTTGCCTATTTTTAGGCACTTTAATTACATTATTTCACTTAATCCCCACAATCCTGGGGAGATAGAAGATATTATCCCCATTTTACAGATAAGGAAAACAACTCAAAAGATTAAAAATTGCCTTTGACCCAGGACCGACCCCAATGACCCAACTCTATTATACTGCTTCAAAGTAGGTTAACAGTAAAAATACTGAAATCATTTGACCTGGGCACCAGTGTCAGTTGCAACACAATCCAGACAAAAAAAATCACAGGCCTAAAAGCAAGCTGTTTTAGCCTCAACTTTCTCATCAATAAAACAGGGGTAATACTGGTCTTGCACAGAGTTACTGGAATGACCCAATGAAACAGTTCTGTAAAAATACAGTGAGCTGTGGATTGTCACACAACAGTAGGTGTGAAACTTTAGTAGGTGTGAAAAAGCAAGGGATATCAAGGATTAGGAGTTACACACCTCTGGACTATTTCACTTGTTATGAGCAATACTGTTTTTATAATAAAAAATAAAAGTGTAAATAACTCGTGAATGTCAATATTACATAAATGTAAGGCATTTACTACTTTGACAAACCAATCCTTTAGAGATTTAAAAATAAGTTAAACAGACTGAAAAACTTATTGTGAATAACATTTTTTTTAAGTTAAAAGTCTCCTGTTGGTTAGCAGAAGTTAAGTTTAAGGTAGAAAAATTAAGTCCTACACTGACATAAATTTAATACAGAAAAAAATGAGTAAGATGCTCCTACTTTTGTTTTCTAGTACCTGTTTTCAGAATCCCTTACAGAATTAACATAATGAGAAACATAAAACATGTTTAAAATTTTTGTTTTTGGTTTTTTGGGTGGTTCCCTGGCTGGGAATCGAACCCAGGCTGCAGCGTTGAGAGTGCCAAAGCCTAGCCACTACACCACCAGGGAACCCCCCTAAAAATTTTTTTAAGCTATACAATATAAGACAGTTTAATTTTCAGGACCCACATAATAACAGTTTTTCATTTTAAAAAATTCCTTTCAACAAGGCTAATTTATTAAATACTTTCTACAGCAGAACAGAGAATTTACTCCGAACGTTTTCGCCATTAAAATCCTGCAACCCACTTACTAAATGATTCTGCACACATAAACTTCTTATAGATGAAAAACTTGGATTATTTTGTTAATCTTTACCCACAGTATGCTTTGAGGAAAACAGCAGGCATCTTTCAATTTAGATCCATGTGGACAAAGTGTAATATAAGCAGGTTGGTATAAACACTTGAAAGATCTTGGATGCCCACAAATATCTGAATCACTCCACAGTAAGATTGTATTTCAGAGCAGGAAGAAAAATTCTCTTTCATACACATACTAAAGGAGTTTCCACTGTTTTCTGTTAAGGCCACAAATGGAAAAAACTACTACTGACAGAAAAAGCACACACCGCTGTGGTATCAAGTACTCTGCCAAAGGACCAAGTGAAGCAATTGAATTTTTTAAAAAATCACTTTTCAAGCATTTTGGCATCTGGAGTAAAAGTAATTTTTCCAACTAGTGGATAATCCAAGTAAGGGTCTCAGTTTTCTTCAATTAATTTGCATAATGTTAGCTTGAATACACAACTTTTTTTACAAAGAAAATTATACTTTCATGCAAAATATATAGAATTAATCTGAAGTTCTACTTTTCTTTTTTTCTCTACAAGTGACCAAAATACTATAAATAAAACATTCAATGGCACCTTCAACTTGTTGAACTATATACCATATAACTGACTGCATACTGTGGCCAGGCTTTTAAAAACAAAATATATTAAGATTGCATCTCCTGGCTTGAACCAACCATGTTTAATATTCAATTATTTGTATTAAATAAAAGTAAGTACATTAATAAAGACAACCCCAAGGAATAGTAATACCTCACTAAAAAGTAAATTAAATAAACATGAAAGAAAAACACACCAAACCTTCAAACTGTAAAATAATTCAACAATTTCATGAAAAAAATCAATAAAAATAATTATGTTGTAATTAAGTTTAAAATTTAAAATCCATGAATAGCAAATCAATGTCCTAATGGGTAAAATGATATTCTTTTATAGCTATGAGATCACTCAAGAACCAAAGTCTTGGCAATGCCTATTATTGTGGTTTACCACTGACTACGGTATGTAAATTTTACCCATTTTTGTATTCTAAAAATCAAAAGACAAATGCAATAACACAGGCTACACATATCTTAACTAGAAACTTCTTTAAAAGCCTGATTCTGGCCGTGGGATGTTCTTGAGTTAAAAGCACCCCAAGAGGCAGGGCCATGTAGGGTCTGAATGGGGTTCCAGAGCTATTGTAAGTCAACTGTGATTTGATCTGGGGTTTTCTTTCAACTCCTAGCCAAAGGCAGGCTGGATTCTTAGGCCCAAAGACAAATCAGACTGAGACTGGTCTTGAAGAGGATGAAATGGATTGAAAAATCTGCTGAACATTTATCTATTTCAGTATAAACCTTTCACTTTCCGGCCTTAAAAAACATGATCTAGATTTCTATTAGGTTTCTTTCGTCGACAATTGTTTTAAATGTTTAGGAGCATTCTCATCTTGTTCCGTGATTTCAGTCTCAGAAAAAAAGGAGACATTGAAATAAAATTAAAAATAGTAATTCACAAAGAATAAACCAGAACACCAGGAAGCAATTTTTTAAAAATCTTCTGAACTCAGTGGGAAAAGGGAGCGAGCCAAAAGGAGCGCCAAGTTCTCCTTGCCAGGCCTTCGGCACGGATACCGATTGGAATCGCTGCACAAACCCCCAAAGTCCCTGGAATCACAGCCCGGCAAACGAAGTTCCCATTCCACTGCAAACCAACACTATCTACTCCTTCAGACGTCGCCAAATTTACCGTGTGTATCTCCGCAGACAATCCAGTATTTTAAATCTTTCCAGTCTCTGGGCCAAAGGATAACATTTAAACCTAACGACCCAGTTAATAAGACACTACACTGATCAGACTTCCAGGTTTTTTTCTTTATAAATAAATCTAAAGGCCAGGTAACTCCACCGCAGAGTGCACTGGGATTCCTGTTCTGCGGGACTCTTCGGATCAATGGGAAGGAGTTTAAGAGTGGGTGTGTGCAGACGCTTACGACTGGAAAAGTAAAGGACGACTTAAGAACGTCCGAAAAGAGGAGGTGGGCTTCGGGAAAGGGAAAGTCGGGAGGGCGCACGGGTGGTTAAATAGAGAAGGATGGGAAACACATGCCTGGGGGAAGAGAGGCGCACTCCACCTCGCGGGACGCACGAGGAGAGCTCCAATCTGCGGGCAGGTGAGCGCGCGCGCAGGTGGGGAGACTTGTTGGCCTCCATTCAGATGCGGAGTTAAGGGGGATCGGGGAGAAGTAAGAGGAGCAGCAAGACTCGAAACATCAAACCTGTTGGAATCAAGGGGGGAGGGGGCACCAAGGCGTCGCTGCCAACCCGACTCGCGCTACGAGCCCCAGCTGGGCAGAAGGAACCCCGGAAGGAACCGGCTCCGCGGGCGCGGGGCGAGCCCCTGCCTGCACTCCCTGCCCCGGCTGCGCCCTTGGAGGTTACCTTTAAGCTGGGGCAAGGGGTGCAGCTCCGCCTGGCTGCCCTGGCTGCGGAACTGCGACGAGCCCTGGGAGCGCTTCTGCCTCTGCGCCTTGCGCACCGATTTCCGGGTGAAGCCGTCCACTTTCTCCGAGGCCGAGATGGCGGCGCTGGCAGCCCCCGCCGGCGGCGACGACGACGACATCTCCGCGGCCCTGGCGCTTGGCAGCTCCGGCTGCTGCGTGCACGAAACGGGCAGCGGCAGGAGGAGGAGGCGGAGGAGAGGCGCGGAGCGCTCGCGCCCCTCCGCCCCGTTCCCCCGGCCACACCGCCCGCCCGCTCCCGGGCGCCGCCGAGCTTCTCCTCGCCGCCCGCCAACGCCTCACGGCCGCATCCCGGTGCCGGAGGTTCTTGGTCCCCGCTGCGCGGCGGGCTCCCGGAGGCAAGGGCGGGGGCGGAGGGGGGTGAAGAAGTTGTTGACTCCGGGCGCCGAGGGCGGGTGGAAGAGAGCCTGAAGTTTAGACAACTGAGGCGAGGGCGCAGGGGTGCGGACGCCGAGCGCGCCTCTCGTCCCTTCAGCCCAGGTTGTCAGCCGGCCGGCCGGCCAGCACTTCAGTGGCCGCTACCAGCGCAGCCCGCCCTGCACGGAGCCTCCTCACTAGGCGCTGCCATCGCCGGTCCCCTCCGAGACGCTACCACCGCCTCGGCACCCGCTCTTCCCTGTCAGCGCCAGCCCCTCATCTCCCGGGGCGGTGACCCGCCGCCCGGGCTCTGGGCGCGCACACACACGCGCTGCTCACAGCGCGGAGCGGTCCGAGCCCTCCCTCCGCCACGCGCCCTTCCGCTGCCCACGGAGAACCCCCAGCAAGCGTCCGCTACAACTTGAGAAGGTGGTGGGGACGCGCGGGGCGGGGGGAGCAGTGCGTGTGCGCGCGCGCCGGGGCGTGCGGCTCGTGGGAGGGGCCTCGCAGGAGGTGGGGAGGGAGGAGATTGACAACTTCCGCGGAGACCCGCCAGGTTCTTGGATGTTCGGGAGGGCGTAGGGAATGGGCAGG